>JAGRRF010005588.1:21618690-21642159 GCA_019097615.1 Morone chrysops | reverse complement strand
TAACATGAACAAACTGTGAACGATCTGATAAATAGGACCTAAACCAGCTTAGTGCCGTTCCAGGCCAGATAGATTGCATGCAACAGAATAGCCATTGCTGGTGCTAATGGGGATCCTAATAAACAAACAAACAAACAAACAAACAAACCATGTATTCAGGATACAAAAAAACATAACTGTAACTCCTTAAATATGTAATCACATTACAATTACATTTAGTAATAATTAGGATTACAATTTTAAAATACATTTAAAGGTCAAGTGTGTAGGATTTACTGGTGTAGATACAGGTTGCAAGGAGAAACTATGGTCACTGTGAAACACCCAAAAAAAATCCCCTATCTAAAGATGGTGTTTGGTCTGTCCCTTCTGAGCTACCATAGGTTTAACATGGCAGACTCCATTGAAGGCAACCCACTGCTTCTAAAAACAGCTTGTTCTTTAAGGTAAGACAGTGAATATACACAAGTGATTTCCAACCTGGGGGTTGGGACTCCTATTAGAGGTCATCAAAGCTTAGATCCTCCTAAATTTTACACACTGGACAATTAAGTCTTACATAACCCCTAAAAAGTATTTTTATGCTTAATATCTTGGTTTGTCTATTTTGTTTTCTATAGTTACACTGTTATGCTGTCTTATACGTGAAAGTCATAATATTGGTATTTATTGTCTTTATTTTTATTTGCATATTTGGAATTGATTTCATCAACAAAAAACCACACTCTTAAACACTTAAATCTGTAAATGTAGGTGTAACTTACTAAAAACAATTTAATAAACAGGTGGTTCAAATCCATCCCGCTGTGGCATATTGAATGCCCGCATGAGAACATGATGAGCTCCTCTCTGTCTAAGTGTATCTTCATCAGAGAAAGCTCAAGCATTGGCTGTCTCCAGTACACCCCCCCTTCCACCAGCCATCCAATCAGAGGCAGCAGCAGCCGGCAGAGCTGCCAGTGTGAGGCTGCACTCAGAAACAGAGCAGAGCCCTCTGCATTAGCCTGCCACACTGTCTCAGGTAGGTCCATTAACACACACACACATACACATGCATCCAAAAGTTTGCAAATATCTTGCTTTGTGAGTATAGATCCACACTGCATTATCCACTGCTGCTGCTAAAATGGAAATTACGTCATGTGTTTGGTATTGATGTGGACGGAGTGATGCTGCATGCCTCTCAGCAGAGCAGTTATTGGGTTGATAATATGCTGTGTATCGACTAGCTGCAGTAGTCTGTGATCGTCTGTGTGTGGGCTTAGAGGGTGTGAATAAGCGGTGAGGTTAAACTGTCCTTGTATGGAGTGGATAAACGCCATATTTTTTATGAGATTATATTACATTTCTGACTTGAGATGCTGGTATTATCTGATTAATTAAATACTTTTGATGGGTTGACTTGTGGGCTAGTAGTATCTAGCCATACAGATAGCTATGGTTGTATTTTCCAGGTCTGGAGATGTCCGTCTCTGACGTTTTTGCCTCCAGAATTAGAGAACATTTTTTGTAAATTGGGAAAGAAGCCTGTAAGGTTACATTTTTCTTTCATATGTGTACCGTATTATGCACCGCACTAAACGCCAACAAGTATGTTATCCAAGTTTACCAGTCTATGAGTTCAGCAAGTGAGGTTGCCAGATACAAAGGTATTCCTGAAGAGCAGCATTTATGTGTGTGTGTTAGTGCTGATAATGTACCCAAGGTTTCTATTTGAAAAACAAAGAGAGAAGTTAGTCCTGATGAGTTGATTCATAAGAAAGTATGTCAGCTCACGCATCTCTTTCCACGTATAAAGGGTAAGGTTAATGTTAAAATCTTGAAATACACCTAGCAAATACAGTGGGCAACTCTTTTTTTATCAAATGATACTCAAACAGCAGGAAAATTCTGTGCATTTTTTGGGGACTATTTGCAGTGGCAGATTAATCCACATTTGGTGCTCTTGTGAGTATTTGGGCTAACAGGACGGTGTATGTGGGATGGTAACTTATATAAGGTACACATATTCAACATTAACTAGCTGCTTTTTAAGATTCATATTAATTCAGTTCAATTGAATTTAATTTGTATAGCACCAGTTCATAACAGAAGTTATCTCAGGACACTTTTCAAATAGAGCAGGTCTAGACCGTACTGCTTATTACATTATTTAGACCCAACAGTTCCCATTATATTAGCAGTATAGTCACTCTTTATTATTTCATTATAAAGCACTAAAGTCTGCAGGACCATATTCTACAACTATTGATAGTAAGGAAGTAAGTTGTTATACATTCTTCAATTACAACCTTAATGTGCTTTCATCAGTATAGGCCTTATAAGGTGGTAGTACCACAAGAATAGTCATTCTCCTTTAATAATGCTTAATAAATATGGTCTATTATTATGTAAACGTTGTGTTAATAGTGTCCAAATAACAATATGAAGTTGTTCTTATGCAGTACATGTTCCTCATTCTAAGGTGAGCTTTTTCTCACAACTAATTCACTAGTATGTTGACATTTATTGATGCCAGTTGCTTTCTCTTGACACTTGAATATCCATTATATCACACAGCTTTAGAGTTATTCGCAGCACAAATTGAATCTGAAAATTTAATTTGAAAACTGAAATTCAAATTTCAAATTTCAATTTGTGAAATACAATTTAAAACTTTATATTTGGTTTGAACATTTCAAATACAAAACTATTTAATTCAGATTTAATTGTCCTGGTACTAAAATAACTCCATACATTTTGACATAGAATAGGTTAAGATGTCATTAATTACACTAATTCGGGTTCTGTTGCATTTAGTGTGGCAGAGCACCCTGACTCTATTTGACCTGAAAAGGGTCCATAAACAGACTCTATTCAACCCTGAATAGAGTCTGTTTATATCAAAATAAACTACAGTGTTTGTGTTCAAGGTAATGAAAGAACATGTCACCCAGTGCAACAGTGTGGCTCATTGATGTGTTTTTGGACAACAGTGGAGAGGAAAATACAGATTGTTTACAGCCTTACTTTTCAATTCTTAATGATTGCTTACTACTCATTCTAGTGATGCTTATTTCTTAACAGTGTGAAACGATGGCATTATGTTTGCAGTTCAGCCTGAGGCTGTCTTGCACAGACTGCTGCAATGATTGCGTATGAATGTTGAGTGTAGAGGGATGGAGCCACAGTTTTCAAGGCTTTCACAAACAGAAAATAAACATCTTGTACACATGTCAGTACCTGTGTGTAGCTGTGATGGGGAGTTGCACAGGCACACTTTGATAGATTTGTATCCCTCGGAGTGAACTTCCACTAATGTCTCTGTTATATTTGTCTTATCTGTTAGACTGAAGCTTTGCATAGTGAATGCAATACTCTCTGCTGCTTTTTGCCAAAGAAAATCTGACAGCCCTCATTTTCCTTTAGTGTTGACAGGTTAAAATATATTCAGGCAGTGCTCTAAGGGAAGGTAAACACACTCAATGAATTAATTCCACCTTTGTGCAGGCTCATGTAAATCTTGATGGAATACATTCAGAGCAGAAATTAGGGCTGTTCTGATGCCTTTTGCCCAGCAATGATCACAGAATGGACAGAATGTGCAATGCAACCTGCTGCACAGTTCAAGCTTCCACTGCTGTTACGTAAATTCCATACTCATACAAAATGCCCTTCATTTCATTGTCGTGTTTTTTCCAGGACTCAAACCAATCACTCCTCATTTCATGGGGGCCTTTAAGTTGGAGGATAAAAACCTTCTGACGATGCTGGCACGTGTCCGTCCTCACAACTTCAACGTGACATTTTTCTAAAGAGCTAAATGTCTTGACTGAGCTTGGAGACTCATTGTTTCCGGAGAAGTGGGCACTTAATGCAAGTGATAATTCACAAGCTTTTCCTGATTCTAGTGACACGCTCACAGAGACAGTCATTCTGATATCTTTCATTTGGTGTATGCGATGGCCCCCGAGTTAACTGTGGCTTTTCTTTATGAGACAACAACAGTTGTTTGTTCAAACACTTAAAAACAACCTTGTTTTGACAAAAATATTAATTTTTTTTTACATCAAGAAAAAAATAAATACCCCCCACTGACCCAACCCTGTCCATGTTCTTCACACAAAGCTACACAAACAAATTATTAATAAAGTATACTACTGGTACTACGAAAGTTATTAACCCCAGTTGCCTCCTCTTCACACTTGAACATCCACTACACACTATTGCAGCCATTTTATAGTTATTTTAGTGCCAGCACAAATTGAATGAGCTCACATCTAACTATAATATCTACCATACTAAGTACTGTACTATACTGTAAAATAATAATAATAATAATAATAATAATAATAATAATAATAATAATAATAATAATAATGAATAGGGTTGAGCAAGTTTTCGGCTGAAACAAGTATCTGGTACAGATAATGAATAGGTTAACAATTAATGAACAGGGCTACAGATACAGATAATTTAGTTGAACAGGTACAGCCCTAATAATAAAATAAAATAATTATACTACTACTACTTATATTTGAATTTTATCGGATGTGTTAATTCAACACGTTCTCACTTCATTATCAAATCATCACCAAATACTTGCTTGGTCATTGGCCCTCTGCTTTAAAATATGACGTTGTAGGTATCCCTCTAACATCCTTTCTGGATGTGCAGGGCTCCAAGGTCAGATTAGCAGTGTCAGACTTTCAAAATAAAGCCTGTGTTGTTAATGTTGTGAAACGGTTGTAGTTTGGTTAAGTTTTGGCACAAGTTACTTTACGTACCTGTCACAACTTAAAGAACCAATGATTAGGATTTAGTAGCATCTAGCAGTGAAGTTTCAGATTATAACTAACTGAACACCACTCGTGTCTGCATTTGATGACCTGGGAATGAGAACAGGACGTGAAGTGTGTAGAAAGTGGCTGCGAAATACAAAAAAAAGTGTTTGGTTTGTCCGATCACACTGGTCCTTTAAGTATGTTATCTAAGGTACTTATGTGCATGACTTCACAGAAACAGTTTACTTTTGGTTTCACATGGGACACAAACAGCGACCTCCTAAGTTAAAGTCCTGTGTTTGTTTGACACTAGAAGGATACCCACCGTGTTATATTTGAAGCAGAGGATCACTGTGGCCGTATTTAACGACTTTGGAGTGACCCGAGGTTGGTGAATTATGAATGTTGTGGATCAGGAGCATGGAAGATGGAAGATGTCATTTTAATTCCTAAACCTAAGTTTTAGTTAACGAACTTAACTAACTTTTTGATTTAATTTGATTTAAAGCAGTTACCCTGAACTTTTGTGTTGATTTTGGCAGCCCCTGTAGATAATAAGATAGTATTTCTGCAGTTCTTTTTTTTTTAGGCTTAGTCACAGCTCTCACTGCAGCGATGGGGCACATACTTTTGATTGGGATTGACACAGTGTGTATGTGTTTGTCATTAGGAAACAGCCTCAGGGAGCCTCATCTCCACTCTCAGCTTCATCTTAATGACAGTTCTGCCAATACTCCTGTGTGTGTGTGTGTGTGTGTGTGTGTGTGTGTGTGTGTCAGTTTAACACAACTATTCAAACACAAGGCCATCTAAGTTCTGTTTCACTCTGCTATCACTCCAACACAATAGCACTGTTTGTGTAGTTTGTTTCTATCTGTCTTTAATATCTGGATACTGGATATGATTTCTGTTTGGATGATCTACTACATGTTGACGGTAGGTATAGCTCAGATCTATAGGATGCTGGGTAGAGGGTAGATTATTTTACATTTAAATCATTATGGCTGTTGTGTTTTTATATATTCAGTAAAAAAGGACATGATATTGTGTTATAGTATATGTTTTGTAAAGAGTGGTATAAAACCTGAAAAAATACACTCTTCCTTCTCTGAAACATTAATATATGGAGAAAGTAATGCAACTGTAACTACTGTTTCTTTTTTATATATTTGGAATATACAGATAGAGCCCCTTGCATGTGTGTACCGAAAATATTTCAAATCCCAGGGCATTTTCTACCATTCTAGGAAAAAGTAAAGCCCAAAGACTAAATTTAGAAGAAATTGGCTGTATCTCAACAAACTAGAAGGAGCACAATCAAGTATTTGATCATCTATGAACTCATAACAACTTGAATATCAAATATATACACACATATGCATATTGACAAATAATTTCATAAAATTAAGATTCTTCAATAATCTGAAAAAAATTATATATATATTTTGAACTAGAAGTTCAGACGAAAGACAGACAAACGAATTGGACATTGTACTTATTCAACTTGTCAAAAATTTGGGGATTTGAAAGGAATACTATTTTGAAATAGATACAGTCAGACAAAATAACATATTTCAAGCCCACTGACATTCTTAGTTTTATTATTCAAATTATTTTAACTTGATATGCAATTGATGTGGTTCTGTGAGTTGCTTTGGTCAAACCAAAGGATTACAGATGGAAAAGGTATTGTAAACCCTTTAGTCATGTTCAACCAATGTCTTTTTGATAATGCTTCAAACAACTAATTATATGATTTAGAGCTGGTGTGTACTTAATCATTTTAAGATGTTATATTTTTCTTATAGTCAACAAATCCCATTAGGAGAGCCAAACCAACAATGTGTTAGTCCGTCTCTGTATACTTGGACTTACCATATCTTGTCTGTGGGTCTCAGCACAAAGCACATGTGTACAAATAAAGTTTTTCAATCTTTTTTTAAAAATGAAAAACTGTATTGCTCAGTAATTTCTGAAAACAACTGGTCACTGTAGTAGTTTCAGCAATCATTACATGAAATGAAAGTAATGGTGTTTTTGGTAGGGACTGTTTTCAGCAATCCACATTTTGCACTGTAGTGAATATTTGTGGCAACAGTACATTGTATGTGGGACTGAGTCACAAAAAACTACAATTTGCGTGTTCATGGTAATGAAAGTGAAACAGTGTGATATGTGTGCTGATGTGTTTTTAATAGTTTGAGACAACAAGAGCTCTGTGATACAGAGGAAGAAGATATATCAGGCTGTAATACACACACACGTAAGTTATTACGTTGTGTTAATAGATACAGTTATTGCTGGGCTTGGTCTTTTCACTGGATTTCTTGACAAAACGAAAAATATATTAAGTCATCAATCTACAAATGTACATGACACAAACATCTTATTGGAGGTCTATGTAGTCCAAATGTTTTTAGTAAAGCAGAATGCACACAGATACTACTAATTATGTTCTGAATTTCATCTTTTAGTGAACATATCACAAAAAGCCTTGCCTTGCATTCTGAGCCCAGAACTGCTTGTTATTTAATAACTGGATTTGAGACAATATAAAACATTGAAGGACCAGTGTGTAGGATTTAGGGGCATCTAGCGGCATAGTTTCAGCTCACAATTCCCTTGCTTTAGTCCATATATCCAGTTATCCAGTGTCCAGTTAGCAAGAATACATATGCATGGTCCACTTGCATTAAAGGGAAATCATTTGTTGGGTTTTGGAGGAAATTTATTGAATTTGGGGTGTTGTTGGGTTAAGCTAAAGAACTCAGTTCAGCACTTCCAAAGAAAGATTTACTGCTAGCTTGTAGGTTGCTATCAGAATACTAATCCATCGATATTCATTTGAGTGCACACATGTTCTGAAGAGAAGAGGCTGTAGCCTGCGGTCTGTAGAGAACGCTCACTGGGATGCATTCAAAGCTAGTTTTTTTACACACTACACTCACTACAAAAGCATGAAACATGAGATATCAAAGGAGAGAATGGTGATGAAAAGCGTGGTCAGTACTATTGAAACTAACACGTGGACATTCACTCTAATGTAAAATTCTTTAAAAAATTGAAAAAAATCTAACCAGGGCATGACTCAACACTGCACTGAACCATGTTTGTCAAAGCTGTAAAACACTCAAAGACTGGAAAACTCACAGTCAGAAGCTGTAGGGATTTAGAGGAAATGTACCGAGGTGTGTTAAGTTTTTCCATGTATTATTAATTATTGAGGGAATATGGGTACCGTGTTCTGGGGGCATAGAACAAGTAGAAAGCAAGAAACGGGTGCTGGCTTTGTTTAGATTTGCAGAGGCTTTTTCAACCTCACACAATAAGAACTGATACTGTCAACATTATTGTCATACTGTCAAAAACAGTCAAGTTGTACTGCAGTTATAAATTATTGATAATATTCATAAGTCTGAGGCTAACAAACCTCACCAGACTACAAGCAGAACTTGATAGATTTGGTGTTGCATTATATTTTATTCTGCTCTCAGTCTTATGGGAAGAACTTCACATAACTTCACACTGAACTGAAGCTCTCAGTGGCTGAGTTTGACTGAAGTTCCTGTTGATTTTTTCTTTTTGTTGCTGTTTTGGGATATGCATTTGTTTATCATTTTATTAAGAGTCAGATAAAAAGATCATCTAGTATACCATGTGTACAGGATGTAAATGATGATTACTTATTTATTAGCTTCTACAGCTTCTGTATTTCTTCCTTGTCTTTGACATACACCCACTCTCTCATGTCAAGTCTCTTTCCCAACCTTTTAACTGTAATATCTGTTGTCTAAACATACTTATGCTGTTCAACCTTCCCCGTTCATTTTCGTAGCTTCATGGCTCCAGTCTGCCGAGCTGCTGACATTTAACCTGCAATGGTCTTGGTGGTTGAGTCGGATTACTTTGAAATGTAGTTAGGTACTGAATACAAATTACATGGCAACTTTTGTAATGTGATGTAATCCATTGGATTATAAAAAAAAAAAAATTAATTGAATATGAATAAAATATTGCACCCTATACTAACGAAGTGGACACAACCACACAAAAAATTGAGTTGCACAAGTCAAAGTGATTGTGAACCTTCCATCTTGAATCAACACCTTGACTTCTCTCTTGCCAGGTCCACCAGTCATTGGAGCTGATCGCGCCATTCTAGAGAGTACACGTAGAATACACAGCTGGTCTATATTTGACAGATGCCGCAACCCACTCTCGTCAAGCAGCACAGATCAGATCACACAGACAGGAAGTCAAACACAGAAACAGCATAGAAAATCCAGTAAATTTTCAAAATAAAATACCACGTGCTGACTCCAGATCCATTTTCAACGCTACATCAACATTATGGCACCAGGCCAGTAATCAGTAAGGACCAAATATAATCAAGTAATTCTTAACAATGTAACTATTAGGGCTGAGCAAGTACATAGCTGAAACGAGTACCCGGTACAGATAATGTACTTTTTATAGTGGAGTATAAAATGAATCATGTACTTTCATCATGCAACTTTTATATTAACAAAAAACAAACTCTGTTCTGTAAACTCTTACTCTTGTGGTCAGAAACATTGGTTTAAAGCTCAATTCTGTCAATAGTTTTCTAATAAATATAGTAACTTCTGATCAACCCATATCAATTTCCTCCCACTTCTGGTATAAGCATCACCCAGTCTGGTTAGGCCCTGCCCATTCCTTGTACAGACACAAACACAGATTTAGTTGGTTGAACAGATACAGATAACTTTGTTTTTTAAAACATAATCTGGGATGATTATAGACACTTATTTTCTGTAGTCTAATTACATAATCCTGAGTACATGTAATCCTTTACTGCTTTTGGGATTTTGGGAAATGCTGTTTGTTAAAGGCCACTAAAAAAAGAAACAGTATCAGATCTTTTTTTTTTTAAATATGCCATCCCTGGCCAAAGAAATAGGCTGACTGTTGAGTAAGCTTGTGTGGTTACATTTTTTTTGCATTATTATATCATTGAGGTTTTGAATTAAGTTTCTTGAGTTAGTCCATAAACAGAGACTGGTAGTTTCACTTTAACAACTCTGCACACTGTCCTAACAGTGAACATAACCCATGAGCTGTTTTGATGATTAGCCTGCTAGCTAACTACACAATGTGGACAGCTTTGATGGAAGCCATGTTTTACTATTTTGATAAATCTATAGGCTTTCAGTTTCTCCACACTTAATGTTGGAAGCATCAGATTGAAAGGTTGATGCCACATTTTGATTAATGCTGTAAACATAGACAGACTTTGTGGAAAAATGTTTGACAGTGTCCTTGTAGCAATACCAAAAAGGACATGTGGGATTTTAGTCTAATAAGCTTTTATTTTCACAACTACCATCATATCTACTTGCAAAATGCAAACATGCTCTTCCAGTGTGTTAAACATAGATATGACCAATATTCTTTCGATTTGTCCAATATGACGATGTGAACATTTTTTAGTAGGAAGTTTTACCATTTACCATTTTTCCCACACGACAAGAAAACAGCACCGTTCCCCGTCACATTTAGCAGTCTGCTGATGAGGTGGCGTGGGGGAGGTGGAGGAGGCGACAGCTGAGCAGTGCACTAAGTGTCAGGCCTGTTGATGGTTACCATGGCACAGTCTGTCACATGCACGTGTCCTTGTAGGCGTGTGTGTGTATGTGTGTTTTCTGAAAACTTCCACTGGCAAATCAGGGAGTGTGAGCAGTTGTGTATGAAAAGGGATGGATAAAATAATTTTACTGGATGCCTAATGTGAGCAAGAAACACACAACGCTGTGGTCTGACATAATCATAATGATAATTTTATCATGAACCTGGCTACACCTGAGCTGGAAGAAAGCTGTGACAATCGCAATGAGCACCAACCTGGATTTCAACATTGATTTTCTAGTTGAAAACTGGGTGAGATTCTTCAGATAAAATGAGGTTACAACATGAATGTGTCACAAAGTTAGTTAGTGTTAGTCGAAGTTGAAGACAAAGACGGTATTTCAGTATGAGGCTGTGTGCTGCCAACAGGAAGCTTCCAGGACATCATGACAGGAGAAGTTCTGTACATTAAAATGTCAGTGTGTAGGATTTAGTGCCATCTAGCGGTGTAACTCCATCGCTTCACCCTCCCCTCCCAAGTGCGAAGGAAAAACTAGAGTGGCCGTGAAATGTGAAAAATGCCCCTATCTAGAGTCAGTTTTTGGTTTGTCCATTCTGGCCTTCTGTAGAAACGTGGCAGGTAAACATTGCAGACCCTGTGGTAGGCAACCAACGGCGTAATGTGCTCATGCAAGTAATTACTGGAGGGACAAAGACACAAGAGGAGGAGCATTACAATATAAAACAGGAAAATTTATGTCTGAATGAATGTAGTGAATAGTTTAAATGTGAAATTAAAATTTCACATTTAAACCTCAAATAGCCTGAGTCTGCCACTGGTATGAAGATTATCCACCAACAACTACAGATTTATACGTGAAAAAATAAAGTCAACCTATTGCATTGTAATTAATAGAGAAACAAATGTTGCACACTGAATACAAATCTGAAACAATACATGGTTTTTACATTCAAATATTGCCTGGTACTGTCAAGTCACTGTGTGCAGAGAGCAGTGCATTCTGTACTGTTTCATCCTGCAGGAGTAATTCACACACTAAGATGATTATATTGATTTGTGGGTGATTTAAGCATTGTCACAATAGACACTGCAGTTCAAATACTGATCCCAGTCTCTGGTTAGACTCACATTATGCAGGAGTGGACTTGATGAAAGGAATGTGCCTACTGTGACTGTTCCAAAGAGAGATGAGGAGAAAGGGGAAAGGATTAGAAACTTGGTGGAAAGTGGACAGCCGCTGGCAGTGTTTGATGTTTGGAGTCAGCAACCGTGGGTATCCTGTTAAGTACTCTGAGCTTTGGAGTGAAAAGAGCCCACAGGCCCTGGTGAGCTGCTGGCCCGACACTTGGCAGCAGGACCACATGACATCAGCTGCAGGGTGAGGTGGATTCAACCAGAGCCTTCCACAGAATGGGGCACAAAATACCAGCACCCAGTTTTTGGTATTGATCAAAGAATATATAGTATTCACCTCAGAATTTTACATTCACCAGTCACAGAGAATCTGCTTTACAATTTGCAGACTTCACTTTACCCACAATGAAAATAACCTGAACGGGTAACATTTAGGAGGATCTATTGGCAGAAATTGAATATAATATCCATAGGTATGCTTTCATTAGTGTATAATCACCTGAAAATAAGAATCACTGTGTTTGTCTCTTAGAATGAGCTGTTTTTATCTACAGACACTGCAGGTCTACACGATGAAACTTGATCTTTAGCATTATCTGGATAATTAGGCCAGACAGCTGGTTTACAAAGTAAACCAGGGAAGTTGCAATTCTATCAACTTCATTGCAACAACCTCACTGCAACCATAAATGTAGCCCAAAATGTTGCTTCTGAACATAATCTAGGCAGCACAACACAAAATGATTGGGAAGACAATTTAATCCAATATAAACCTAATTCCTAGGACACAGGGTGGCTGATAATTTGGACATATTTAGACATTTTTTTAAATTAAGATTACAACTTGTGAATGCATTCAATGACACCAAAGTTTTTTTAAAAGGCTAAAGGCAAACTAAAGTGAGATTGTTTCAACAACAACTGTTAATACAAAACACTGCCAAGATACCAAATCACAGTATGTTCTGATGACAAGCAAAGGTAACTAAAGTTCACTAGTCCTTCGTAGAGTTTGCTCAGGTGGCATCTCATGCTACGCATCAAAAGATTCATGTCTACTTAATATTCATCCATGACTACATCGATTTTTACCCATCATGAACTAACTTTGAGTACCTATGATCATGTGCTGAATATATGAAATGCCATGCTGCAGTCACAGTATTGAATCTTTTGAAATTAATGTATTTGTGTTGATTGCATGAATAGGCATTGAGTTATGCTGGACATATGAGACTTCAAAATTCATTGGTCAGGGCTGAAATATTTGTAATGATCTATATTTTGCTTCTTGTAAACAAAACCAAACAATTATTGTATCCTACTAAGAAGCTTTGTGTGTGTATCCAAAGCCTTTGAGCCATAGAGCTCCATTGTTGTCCAAAAACTACTAAAAGACATCAGTGTGTCACAATGAATAAAGAAAAGCATTTTTATCCATAGCTAAAACACAAACAAATGTTGGCTTTTTTTGAAGTATCACTCTGTAAACACTACCAGTAAATGCTGTAAATTCAGTGGAACTGCAACACTGCAAATCTCCAAATTTAAACTCATCTCGTTGGTGTTTTCTACACAAAGATGTGCTACATTAGAGTACAACTCATGTAGCCCCACTCAGCCACAACTGTGCTCAGATAATATAATTTAGATTTGGCTAAAGGCTCTTTTATAGCCACTGTAACCCACAATGAACTGGGAGGAGAAGTCATGGAATGAATGTAGCCAGTGATGATTCTCACAGTGACTAGTAATAGTAATTTAAATGCTTTTGAGTATGCATGTGTGAACACATCATGGGGCTCAGCCTTACAGGGACTCTCTGGCAGTGTGTGGGAGGCAGACCCAGCCCAGCAGTCTTACATAAGAACAGATGTATAATGTCATCTAATTCAGCTGCTTTTGATGTGCTTCCTCTCTTTCTGCACATAACCCACTTAACGAAACATTCACTGAGCACAGCAACAGCAAGCACAAGCCCCCTTTACACTCACACATAACCCGACACTATCGTCGTTGTCATCACCACCTGCGTCTCTCCACAGACATCTGAAAGTGTTTCTCCTCCTGGCATTGAACATTTAAGTGCTGTCCTTGGACAACTTTAGTGTGCTTATTGCACTTCAAGACTTGTTCGGGAGGATTTGCCAAAGTCATGTTGGTGTGATTACATTCACAATAACATCCTGAAGTGTTTATGAGCTGATCCACTGTGACAGGATGATAATCATTGTTGAGTTCTGTATTGACAAAAATTATTATCGTCACAGGCAATATTCAGTGGCAATTCAGGCTCTTATTTGTATGGATCACAAGAGTTGCTGCTGTATTTATTTCACAATAAATATACATACATACACTACTACACTACAATGGTTAGATTTTTCTAATGTGCTGTGTGCAATATTGAACAAATGTTCAAATAATATTCCTGGCTTGTCCCTGTCCAATTCATCAGCTTCTATCTGTTTACATGATAATGTCTTTGAATTTGCTTGTGTGACATAAACAACCAGTAAAGAAAAGACTTGTCATCAGAAAATTAAAAGATATTTTAAATACAAGGAGACACTGGAGGAGGACATGGGTAAAGAGACCGCAAAAAAAAGTGCCACGGTGAAATAAGGATACTGTGAATACTCTGCTATTGTTTCATATCCACAGAACTCAGCTATGAGGTACAATTTAATAATGCCTACTTCCCCACCCAGAAAATGAAAGTCTCTTTTCCTTATTATCTCTTTTTTTCAGAAAGCTACCTTGGTAGATGGAGAGGCAGATGGAAAAGAACTGAACGAAGGTTGCAGCACAACTGAGAATCACAACTCCTTCTCTGTCACCATGGAAACTACTGAACAATCAGAGCTGCCGATGGACTGTGAAGTGGAGGTCGCACTGGCTGATTCACCTGAGCAGGGAAAAGATTTCAGGGTGTATGATGCGCAAGTTTGTTTGGAGACAGAGACATCAGATTCCCAAGAGGAAAAGGCAATGCTTAACAAACCATTAACCGACCTGCCAAATGAGACAATTGAGACTGACAAGCCTGACTGCTCTGACACTAGTGTTTGCCCTGAAATGCCTTGTCAGGATCAAAAGGAAGCTTTGATATTAGAACCAGGGCATGAAGAGCTCAACAGGAATGAGTCAATCACTTCATCTGTGTCAGACACACTCTCTAGTGCTGACAGTGTTTACGAGAACGAGGCCCATCGTAAGAGGCAGGACACGCCAGAACAAGACCCTGAACAAGAACAAATCCCTGAGCCAGAGAAGTATCCTGTGCCAGAGCAAGACCCTGAGCCCGAGCAGTATCCTGAGCGAGAGCAAGAGCCTGAACAAGAGAAATACCCTGAAGCAGAACAAGATTCTGAACTAGAGCAATACCCTGAGCCTGAAGAAGACCTTGAACTGGTGGACTACGCTGAGCCAGAACAAGACCCTGAATTAGACCAGTACCCTGAGTCAGAGCAATACCCTGAGTTAGAATTATACCCTGAACCAGAGCCTGAGGATGAGAAAAATAAGGTTAATCCCGAAAATGATGGCTATCAACATCTGGCAATAGACACAGAGGAAGACCCAGAAGGCCATGACATCCTATTTGAACCACCCATTACAGAAGAGTCAGTATTAGAGCAGTGCATTAGACAAGAGGCAATGTCAGATGTGTCCAATGAGTCTTGCCATGACCTTGACCCTGACGAAATGGACGAATGCCTGAGAGTTGAGATTGCAGCGGCTTCCTCAGATAGTGACACAGATGAAAAATGGAGAACAATATTCTCCTCTTCTATAAATAAAGAAGACGATGACTCATATTTGGACAGTCTTCAGCTGAGTGCCCAGGAACTTTTTGTGCAGAAAGTTGAGGTAACAGACTTTGAAGAACAAGGCAATCGCAACTTTGAAGAGGTCCGTTTTGAGGTTCCACAAGTGGAGGAAGTTCTGGAACAACCGGATGATAAAATTTCCTTTCCAACTCCTCCTCAAGAGGTTAAATATAACCCTTTAGGCCTTCAAGGATTGTCCAAAATCTCTGAGGATGAGAGTGAAAATGGCAGAGATGCTAACTATAACCACCAACAGCACATCAATTCAGATTCAAACAAGAAGCTACCTAAAGACTTCTGTGTGATACAGGAGACCAAGAGCGAGAATGTCAGCACAGAGCATGTGGATTTCCAGCTGGCTCGTAAACAGTGGAAGGAAATGGAGGAGCAAACCATGAACAAGATCGTCTTACCCACAACCAAGCAACCCAGCTTTCATGGCAGCCACAGTTTTATGTACACACCAGTTCGCAACATTGAAAGAACCCAGAGGAAAGCACATGATCTGGAGAGCTTGAATCTGGTTGGGGATTATCCTCACACCCAATTCAGCCCTTGCTCAGAGGATTCTGGCCTGGATGATTCCAGTTACAGGTCTCCTTACGATGATCCAGAAACACCAGTTGAAAGGGAGATTCGCATATCAATAGAGAGGGAGGAAAACTTCAGGAGAGAAAGGGGCATCTCTAGGATGGGCAAATCAACTGACTGCGCTCCATCACGAAATATTCCCAGGTCCATAAGCACTCCTCTCACACCATCATTTATCATCACCTCCTCACCCACAAAGGAACCACTGAAAAACGAAGTGGCAAACAACGTTATCATTCTTGACCCTAGCAATGATTTTTCCTCCAGCCCCAGACATGGCAAAGACAACGTGGCAGCTCGGTCTGGTGAGTGGCGTTCTGAGGACAATGGCTCCAACGTCATTATCCTAGAGACATCCAATCTGATTATTCGCAGTGCCTCAGACTTCTCCCTCAACAAAGCGTGTGAGCAGCCCCAAGAAAAAATGTTCCTGAACAACCCCTTTTTCAAGCTGCGTTCAAGAAGCTCAATATCGCTGGTGGATGAAGAGATTAAGATGGTAAAGCAGAGGGAGGAAGAGCTGAGGAAAGAGAGGGCAAATCTGTACGGCAAAGACAGGTTCAATACAGAAAGGATGCTGTCAAATCACATGGACACTTTGGCATTTGACAATTCAGGTAGGTAACCAAAATACTGACCTCAGAACAATACATTATTTACAACACTGTGTGTTTACTTTCAATCTAATGTTGATCTTTGGTCTGTTATTAGTTGATGTACCAGTGAAGTGCAAGTCCTCGCCATCATCCCCAATGAAAACAGCCTATAGGATGGATCGCTCTGCTTTATCCTGCGATCACCGAGTAAGCTCCTGCTCAAACACAATCATAATCATCAATAGAAAAATTAATATTCTTTTGTTTGTATTATACCTACTGAAAAATATTAGCATTACAGTAAAAAGAAAGGTTTGTGGCAAAATATAGATTGCTCTGATCTGCAACATTACCATACAAAACTGATTTGCTTATTCCACCTCCAGTCTAATAATCTGAGAGAGGAGGTGGGAGTGAAGGCGGTGGTGATGGAGGAGGATGTGGAGGAAGTGCTTGAAAAGCAGGTAAATAAACAACTGTCTATTTCAGTTTCCAGAGGACTACACAGGAGGAAGACGCAAGAGTGCCATGGCTCTGCGCTGGGAGGCGGGGGAGTTTACAAAAAATGACTGAAGAGGAACAAGTCAACAGTTTGCCATAAAAGGCCATCAATTGTTATACTCATTCAACTTAGATGCAGCATTGCAATTGTTTGTTTCATGTTGTGACATAACCTAAACTTTCTGCTTCTGTGACGCTTTGGGAAACATTAGAAAGATGATGAAAATTTTTGTGACCACATTATATTGGACATAATGTACTCTATGGAGGCTAAACCCAGGTTATCAATTAATGTGTCATAACTGCATTCCTTCTTATGGATTACCCCATTTACTATTAAATTACTGTTTAAAAAGTTCCAATTCAGAATTACAGAATCTAAAAACCTGACATTTTTCTTTTTTTAGTATTATTCTCTGATAACTGATTTGCCTTTACATTTTACATATAAGAATAGTAGTAAAGGGTAAGACTTTATCTTAATACAGTACTCACATGCCATATATACATTGATGAAATTCAGTTCAGCAGAAACTAATATGAGGCTTCAGCAGTGTGAGTTTGAAATATTAGGTTGCCGTCAAATGTAGGTTTGTTTTGCCAGTATAACTGACTGTAGTGTTGTAACTTTGTCTTAAAGTCCCCTTTGAATAGTCTTTTCTGCAGTGCTGCTCTCTGAGGTTGAGGATTGGGCTTAGTTTATTGTTAGCTAGCTAGCATAGCTAGGGCTAAGATTGGCTTTTTTAGGTAACTTGAGGGCAGCAGAAACAGGCTATAAACAAAACATTGACATATATTATAAAGTTGTTATGGTGAGTGTATTAAGAATTTTTTTACACATTCAACTGAAACCCAATATTAATTTTACCTCTATAGTTTGGTCTCCCTTAACTTCTTAGAAAAGTATTTGGCTCTTTAGCTGCTAGATGCTCAATTCATACATTCACCAGATAGTGTCTAGCTGTGTCTATCTACTGCTTGGTGCTGGGTGGGTAGTACACCTTATATTACTTGTAGTAATTTTTTACCTTGTAAATACCTCGATCAGCCATAACATTATGACAACAAACAGGTGAAGTGAATAACACTGATTGTTGATATATTAGGCAGCAAGTCAACATTTTGTCCTCAAAGTTGATGTGTTAGAAGCATGAAAAATGGGCAGCGTGAGGATTTGAGCGACTTTGACAAGGGCCAAATTGTGATGGCTAGACGAATGGGTCAGAGCATCTCCAGAACTGCAGCTCTTGTGGGGTGTTCCCGGTCTGCGGTGGTCAGTACCAATCAAAAGGGCTCCAAGGAAGGAAAAGCAGTGAACCAGAGACAGGGTCATGGAACTATGGACTTTTGGGCAGGTTGTACCAGCTGGTCTTTACTAACCCTGGTCCTAACTGCTAAGTCTGTCTTTGTTAAAACCAATCTTTAGAATAGACTAACTAAACCTAACCTTGTCTTACCTACACCTGGTCTTAGTTGCACTTTCATGTGAATGCCCGCATTGTGCAATTGTTTGAGTTGTTGAGAAAAAACTATTGTGAAATGCTGTCTTTGACAAATTCTTAATTATTTACAGTATTATTTAATTTTCTTGTTATATATTACTAAAAAACACCATGTCCGATTGTTGTAGCCTGTTGGTCTTGATATGCCTCATTAACAGCACATAAAAGTAATTCATTTTCTGCCTGTATTGTTTTAATTTTCCACACTGTTGAACAACACGTCATGTTGATGACAGAATTGTGACTATAGAGGCTGTATATATCTGTACTAATCAGCCTAGATTTTAAGGCGTATTCTAACAGATTTGCTACTGCTGAACATTAGAATGTAGTTTTACACAGAAGCACTATTTTCTGTATCCCATCCTTTACAGTGTAGTCATGCCAGTATGGACAGGAGAAATTATTACAGTGACCAATAACTCTTTCAACATACATATGACATGTGACAATTGTATTAAGATAGACTATCCATTATAAAAAGATGAGAATTTGCTGACAGTAAGCTGAAAGTGTTTTTGAGACAGGTTTTTTGCTGAGATGCTTGAATGTTAGATACATATATTGTTGAGTCCACTCTTTGCTAAACCTTTCTTGACATTCTAAATGTAAATCAGATTTGAAAACATATTTTGATGTTATTGTACGTCTTGATAAAACAAATGATACATTGCTTAGTGTATATTAATTGTATTTTCATACTATGCTTTTTTGCTGCAAATTATATTTCAGGGTGAGCTGGATGGGCATAAATCTGCACAATATACTAAATATATTAATTACATACCTTTGACTTGAAAATGTAGAACTCACACAACTCACACAGTGAATGTCAATGTTTTAGCAAGAATAAAAATACATTTCAGTTTTCAGCAGGCTGTGAGTGGTTAGTGCTGTCGCCTCACAGCAAGAAGGTCCTGGGTCAGAACCTGCCGGCCGGCTGGGGTCTTTCTGTGCAGAGTTTGCATGCTCTCCCTGTGCCTGCATTAGCGAATATAGCTGATAGATAGATTTCATTTTTCACTTTTGTCACTCCCTACTTCAGGATACCATTTGAGTTGTCTGCATGAACTAGCTCCACATTATTTTGTATGACCTAGAATAAGACAAGTCAATAAGCACAGGTATTTGTGAGCAGTTCTTTCATAGTGCTCAAAACTACAGGACAAAGTGCACTATTTGGAAAACAGACGTTCATTGTCAGAAATGCCACAAGTGCTTTGGATATTCCAAATAATGAAAAAGTTTTCCCCAAATACAAGTATTTTATTCTTTACACAATAGCACTATACATGAATATTGACTTACAATATATAGACTGAAACTACTCATGTCAATTAAATTCCGGCTTTATTTTCCAACATTTAGCAATTCTATGAATTTCTATGTAACAGGGCATTTATAGGCCAGTATTTTTTCTAAAGCACTTTTCTTTGTGGTTCCCTCTATTATGAATTTCATGACCACATACATGACATTTCTAAAAGATTTTCTTAAATACAAACACCAATGTCTGCTGATTTTAATAAACAAATGTTTATCATTATTTACAAAGCCTTGATATTTCCAACTACTTTGAAAATCAGCTTCTAAGAGCTCTGTACTTTTTGGACCTCAGACTCAACCGACCTTAAACAGCATTGTTTTACATTTCATGTTTGTATGCTTCATTGTTAAAGTATAGCTTACAAATCTCAAGGATTGCTTGCTGATGCTTACACATTGAATGAAAAGTCCCTGCCTGCCATGACTTTTTGACTAAATATGCCGGGGCTTTTCACCTTGTATTTCCTCATGCAAGTTTTGAAGAGATTAGTGCGTGCAACAATAAAAGATGTATATGAAAAATGTTTGCTAGCTTTATGTGTGAACATGCTCTGCTTATGATGAGATTACCTTTGTGCAAAGATGATATTTTAGCCTGAGGGTACTACAGCAGTGGTTTCTATCACTAAGTAAATTGACTAAGTGACAACTTTTATGGATTATTCATATTAGATTATTCATATTAAATATCATAACATTAATAATCATATTATGTATTTATTTATTGTTTAACAATCATATACTGTAACTATATTTTTTTTAGTAAAGGACGATGGCGTTAAGATCAAGAAGGCCTTGCGACCCTCTGTGAAGCTTCAACGACCCGAGCCAAATAAAATATAGATGTGCCAACTTGGGTTTCATGGGGGTTCTAGAAAGAAAATCAGAAGGTCCACAAAAGCAGTTTTGATCACTCTTGGATCCCTTGAGACATGAACATGGCTTATTATAGGATAGTCTGGCCGTTATAGATTTAAAAGTCTTTGTCATGGACCAATGTGGTATGTAATGTTGGTTTGTACGAGATGAAAGGTCAAGTGGTCAGATTTCTTCCATGTTCAAATGACCTGCTATACTGTGATGGATGCTAGGTTTTATTATTGATAGGAAAAGATGGACAAAACTGCAAACCAGAATTATCCATTAGCTGGGCTGATTCAACCCATTGCCAAAACCATGTTAACAAGGTTTTGAAGTTATCAAGTAATGCAAGGGGTTATGAAATATCAAGAGCAACACAGTTCCCATATGGATGTGGTGGGGTAGATGACTCCCACTAGACTGACCACTGTGAAACCAAAAGTAAACAATTTCTTCAATGTAGCTTACAATCTTTTCCTAATCCTAATCAAGTATCTTTTGTGCCTTTACCTAACAAAACTGCGACCGTTTCACAACATGAACCAACGTTTTATTTTGAAAGGGTAACCAGAAGTTTGCCAACTTGACCGCGGTGTCCCGCAAATCCAGAAATTGCATGAGATGGATTACTACTATATACACACTGTATGATGCAGGTCCGAAAAAGTATTTTCTCTTAAACATACAATATGTAATTTCTGCTGCTAGGGGGTCTCTCACATCCAAACAATAACAAAACATGAAGTAATGTGGGATCATGGGATTTGTTGTCTTCACCACCATTGCTGTCATTGCAGTCAGCTTCTCCCGGGTAGCATTCCTTCAGTGTTCATGGTTCAGGAGGTTTCTACCAGGAGCCCAATTACCCAAAGAGGTCTCCTCCTCTCCCACTAATTAAAACTGCTAAAAAGCAAAAAAGCAATGAATAAAGCAATTCCACTTTAAAAATCACTGTTTCTCCCACACTGTTGGGCAGACAAAGGACGTCCCGGAGGGGCTGCTAACGTTAGCTCAGCTTGTTATCAGAGAAACAGTTTAAATCTAGAAATAAAAAGCACCAAGATCTAAACAGTGGATAGTAAAAGTGTGGCTTCAGACTGGATAAAAAGTCAGTGTATGACGACTGACACATGCACAAAGGGGATATGACGCCATTGACAGACGCAGCGTTACCTGAATAAAATGACAGATTTCTCTGAGTTTAAATGCTGTTGGAAACATCAACAACTCAACTACATATAGTACATAGGTCTAGAGTTTATAGACATTTTAATGCAGAAATCTTACATATTATAGTTTTAAATTAAGTATTTGCAGCAAAAGTAAACTGTAAAATCAATATCCTTTAATCACAGAAATACTGTATCCTGAACAACTGATAAGAGATGATCACTTGTGATAATTATATATTTGCCATAGCTTTTATAAATGCAGCCAGATACCCTGTATTTCCTATTAGGAAAACCACTAACACCATCTTCTTCACTTTGGAAATCTGAAAAAGAAATCAATGAAGATATGTAAAAAAGAAAAAAGAACAATTAATAAATCAAGTACAAATAGAAGGTGAAATGTGGTTTCAAGTCTCACCTTTCCAGGCTGCTGACTTTCTGAATGAGTACATAAAATGATCTCTGTTTCATCCCTGTTGCTGTTTCCTGTAGATACAGATGCAATATTAAGTCAGTTTGTTGAGTGAGAGAATATAGAAATATAAAATAGCACATATGGTTTTAGTTCAGCTTAATCTATTTCATCATAATGCAGAAAATGGAAAGAACTGAGTCTTCCCACTGCTGTTTTCTTCAATAATGGAGTTCATATTAGGTCTGTCATTAAAAGACTAGTACGGAGGGTTGACATTTCCAGGCTATTTAGCATTCACACTCACACACCCACAGGAATACACCCACCTCAGAGACACACACACACACACACACACACACACACTATATATATAATAATTTGTGGCTTTAGTCATAATGCGTTGGAACAAAACTATTGATTTTGTCACTGCAGGCAGCAGCACTCCTCGCTAATTGAAACAAACAAGTAATATCAACTGTTTACTCCAGGCATAAAGAACTAATCCACAGGAAAGAAAATTAAAAGCAGATATTGGAGTGCCCTGGTGACATGGGTGCATTCCATGAACACAGTAGGGAATCCAGTGAAGGATCACAGGGTGTCTGCAGGTGTCGTAGGTTAAATTTCATTCAATTTTCTTTTAAAAGGGCCATTATGAATACAATTTAAGACCTATTTTATGTCCATACTGGGAAAAAGTAGTTTACAGAGGATACAAAGAAAAATCAGTTTTGGTTCCATTTTGGTTGGGTTTTGTTGTTTTTTTTTTCCCCAAAAAACATATTTACTGAAAAATGCAACTTAACTTCTAACTAAAATGGAATATAATATTCATAGGTATGTTTTCCTTAGTGTATATTCATCTGAATATGGCAATTGTGTTTTCGTTGTCTGACAATAAACTGTTTTTATCTACAGGTCGCCGTAGTTTCCTACACACTTAACAGCCGTTTCTGATTCTCATGTTGTCAAATACAGATGAGTGGTGTTAAAGGAACACTTCACCCATTTGCATTAAGCTTTGTATCATTAGAACCCCAGTCATATTTTTGAATGGTCGTGCATCATTCCCTCTTCCCCGGAAAGGGGAGAAATATGGATTTCAGTGTTGCACTTCCTGCTTCCAATGATGTAAAAATCGTCATT
>JAGRRF010005588.1:21560412-21596550 GCA_019097615.1 Morone chrysops | reverse complement strand
TAGGTCGGTTGTTTACTCCAAAAGATGGAAAGAAACATCTGATTTATGTAGAATAAGGAGAGCAGATGGGGGTTTTCAGGGTAAAGGTCAAAAGCCATTAAGAGGCCCCTAACCAACATTCCATAGTGAGAACATCACTGAACCTCATGAACTGCTAACCCTATATATGTTAACAGAATATCATTTGAATCTTATAATGTACAATTAATGTATAGACCATCAGATACCACACCTGATAGATGGCTGCCCTTTAATTCCAATGAGCTCTTTACAATGTGGAAAAAGTAGGAAAATGTGAAACTTGTCAAACCACTGCTGCACCATCAATGTCTCTGACTGCTGTCCATCTGTATATCCCACTAGCAGTATGTTGCACTCACGTCCCACCTAAGTATGGCCTCATGCGCAACTTGTGTCCTAAAACGATGATATTGGAGGCATGGTGGTACCGTTTTTTATACCATGTTATACCTTTTCAAAATTAAACTTAATTCCTTTGTTTAGTACTGTATCCGATAACACACATGAAAAATTTGCATTTTTCACAACAGGACTGAGTTTTTAGCAAATACGTGAAATGTAGCCACATGGCATCAATACATAGCACAAGAACAGTGAGCACCTTCGAGTGCTCTACCAAAACTCTTTTAAAAATATACACACTATACCACTCAAAAGTTCGAAGTCACCTGCCACAAAAGCTTAATTCAATAAAGTCAGATGTTTGAGAGGACTATTGTAGATTTTTTAATGGTCTTTCATGCATGTAGAAAGTCCTCTTGATAAACAGATGTTATTCTGTATGACTGACATCTGAAAGAGCAGGAAGAGACAAAGAACTAAGCAACAGTTCAATAAAAATATAAGATATCAGCAGTCATTGAAAGAAACTGTTAGCTTAGCATCAACCGTTGTGCAGATTTATATAGAGTAACAGTCCCTGTTTATTATTATTAAGCTGGAATAAACAGGCGTGTTGCTTTAGCAAAGGAATTTTTCATGTAGCCTTGGATATCTCTTGAATCTGAAGACTTGGCTGTTTTTAACTTTTTGTGACACAAACTTCAAGCAGCTTTTCCTGTGTTTACAGGTTGTGGGAGTGGGTTGGGTGGGGCTACTGTTGTTAGTAATTAACCTCTGACCTGAAGACATTTGAATGAAAATGGGTTTTATGGGTACCTACAAGTCTAATTTACACACATGCCCACTTTATGCTAATCCCATGCAATTTGGGGGAAAAAAACACAGTTTTTTGCATGTGGTATAAATGCATTTTTGTATTTGAATATTTCTGCAGACTGGGGTCCATAAACAATATTAGAATTGTAAAAACTGGGAATGACTAGAAAACTGAGACACATACTACACTACTCTACACCTCTGCATAATCCAGTGCATACAAGTGTGTACTTTTTAATTAAAATTAATATGGTTTACAATTATTTACTTCCAAGCCCTGCTGGTAAAATGTTTGTGCCAAAAAGGCGTATCTCATTCTTTTGCAAAGAATTTCAAACTTTAGCAATATTGTTTTTAAAATCATGCTCAATCTGATAACACAAATATCTAATATTGTGTTTAATAACAGCAAATTCAAGTTTGCACACAACACACTTATGTCCCTTTGGCTCCAAGCCCTCAATGTTTACTCTACATTTCCTTTCTCATTTACATAAATCAATCTTTTTAAGCTGACTGACACTAGAGAAGCCAGGTTCTTTGAATCTGAGAATATGGCAGGCCTTGGTGCCCCCAGTGGCAGTGGTATAGAAAGACAATGTAAAAAAAAAAACACTCCAGAGAATGACACCTGATATGATGGTTTTTCCTTTGTGAGATGCAGAACTTCCAGCTCTAAGGTCCAGTAGATGGCCATAATAATACTCTGCTGCCAACAAGTGGCAAAGGGCATCACTAACATCGTCACAATAGCTGTTACAACCTCTGTTGTTAGTGTTTCTATAGCAACAGCCTTCCGTTTCCTGGTGCAGGTGAAAACCAGCCGAGGCAAACAACAGAACAAACATGAACAGCCTCATGTCCAGGTAGGAGTCAGTGCTTTAATGCTTCACATTATCCACACAGTCGACAACAGGTAGTCATTTACAATTGTTTCTCTTAATTTGTCCTAGCAGGGATGCCCATGTGAAGAGCATGGAGCAGACGGTGAAACATGCTGAGAAGTACCTGGGTGAGATCTGCTCCCTGCTAGCCTCTTACACCCGGAATACTGCCAAGCTCAGAGACAAAGCAGACCTGCTGGTAGCTCAGCTTTTCGACTTCTCCCGGACAGAGGAGCCTGAGCTTCAGATTGGCCTGAAAAACCTGGCTGAAGACCTTGCCATGGTGCAGGACTACAGACAAGCACAGGTCAGAGACACTGTGGTTTTCCATGAATCAATGTGCTCTATTTTCTGCATCGAACTCTTTAATATGAGCTTGTTGTCATGATTCATTGTTGCAGATAGAGAGACTGGAGACCAGAATTGTTGCTCCTCTAAAAGCCTACGGAGACATAGTCAAAAATAAAAGGGTGAGTTTGGATAAAGATTTTGATACTGACTTACCCACCTAAAAATACATTAATCAGAGTTACAGACACTGTGCCAAGTAACACTTTATTTTACAGTCCCCTAATTACCTAATATTTACTAGGAAACTAGATAGCAACAAAATAGTTATTAGAAAAGTACCCAAAGAACTGGCTAGTAAGTATAAAGTAATTTAGATTACTTACAGTAGTATAGTAAGTATATGGAAACATACCAGGAAACTAGATGGTAATGAAATAATCTGTATAGTATCCAAAAGAAAAAGAAAGTAAGTACTACGTTTTTTTACCCAAATAAATGGTTAGTAAGTACTTAGTTTCTACCCAGTAGGTACATATTGCTGTTAGAAATGTGAGAGAGAAAAAAAAGAGAAGTGTCATTGTTTTTACAATACATTGGTGAGTTACAGTTACTTACCTTTATATACCATATACTGCCAATCCCGAAGTATCCTGTTGTGGCTTGATGATGTGTCATAGGTGCTTATGCAATGTTTTCAGGAATCAAAATTCCATGCTCTTAGATGCTTCGATTTAATTAACTAGTACCATGTTCTTTCCCTGTGCTAAATTTTTTTTTGTGTGTGTGTACTAAACATTTACTAGCAAGTAATATCACAGATAACGAGGAGCTCAAAAGACAAGTCTGAAAAATGCTAACTGTCCGAGAAAATCATTAAGATTGCCTACAAGAGTCTGACAAGAGAGAGTGAGTATATGACTGATAGATAAGCTACACAAATGTGGGACTGACATTCTGCTGTTTCCTGTTTCACTTATTTTACAGACTATACCAGTGGGTAACAACCTTTTTCCTTTTCTATCATTGACCCTTTACTTAGTGATGATTTTATGGATATTTAATTTTAAAAATAACAATATAGAACAACTGATAAACTTCACAGTGAACCCACATAGTGAACACAATAACTGCAGGAAGTGTAAAATGGGTGATTGGGGGGAATTTTCTTAACACTTGAAATCTGTACTCATGTATGTTTTTGTATTCCGTTTACCATCCTTGCACTGGTGCATCGGCATAAAAGCTTACAGCTCAGGATGAACTCCGGATGTAGCATTTCATTTTTGCAGTCCCTGTGACAGCTGTAATTCTTGGCTGCTTGACAGATAATTCAGTTTTCAGTCTGTTGCTGCAACCAGTGCTGTTTTTGTCTTGTGTGGAAAGTGTTGTAGTCAAGACCACCTCTGTCGAGTCCAAGACAAGCCAAAGACCAGTAGACCTAGTCAAGACCAAGTCAAGACTGAGTCAAGACCGAGTCAAGACCGAGTCAAAGGAGGTTTGAGTCCAAATTAAGTCCAAGTACTGGAAGGTTTGAGTACCAGTCGAGACCAAGTCCAAATGAGAGGGACAGAGTCAAGACTGAGACAGACAAAAACAATGCTCTTGCTATTGCCAGTGAAATAAGTTTTGATAACCAGATGGCCAATGTCAATGCCAATTCTAGATGGATTTAGAATTACAAATAGCCATTTTCTGAACAAGCACGCATCATAATTTGATTTGTTTTTAAGGAGGAAGTTACTAATTAGAATATTTGGCAAGACCAATGGCCAAGACTGAGACAAGTCAGAGTCCATATACTAACAAGTCCAAGACAAGTCCGAGACAATTGAAAAAAACACCTGGAGACTGCACTTGAGTCTTACAGCACTGCATAAACTATATGAAAAATACTTTTGTGCTGTGTAGCTGACAGTGTATCTACCATTCAGGCTGATCTGAAGAAATTTAACACTGATCTGAACAGAGAGCTGAAGGAGCTGCAGAAACTTGAGAAAGTCCGGCTGAGGAACCCAGCAGATCGACAAAGTATTGTATCCTTCACATACGGACTCTTTTCACCACACATGAAAAATGTGTTTTATTGACTTATTAAACTTTAATGAACCGCCAATGGGTCAGTCAAACCCCCACAACTTTATTTAAAGTTCTAGTGTAGTTGCCAAAAATTCCACATGGTATATTTCCATTTGGTGTAACCATAAAAATCATGCAATCTCAGGTTTGAATTTGGTTGAATTTCTATTTTTGGTGGGACTTCTTATGTTATGGATATTGGTGAGAGACATACATTGATATATTATATATGCAATTTACATCTATGGCCATATATCTGTTTTTATAGTATTATATTTATAGGCACCACTTATTATTATACATTATACACAATTACACTTGAGAATATTTTCTTGACAAGAACTTTCAGTCTCAGGTAATGTAAATTATTTTATTATTATCTCATGCATATGATGACATTACTGACCCTTTGGGCGGCTCATACAGACTATGAGGTAAAGCTTTGTTTGTTGTACCATGTGTTAATCGACAGGCAGAAGTAAATGCTCAGAAATCTTCCAACAATGCCCAGCGCAGTATCAGACAGCTAGAAGAGGCCATCACAGACTTCCAGAGGCAGAAGCTAGAGGACATCAAAGTCAGTCTCACACACACATAGTCTACATATATAATACATCCTCCAGGTAAAGCATCAACGCTGCACTGATGGCAAGCATTGCTTTGTTTTTTGGCAGGGGATTTTCACAGACTTCATCACAGTGGAGATGCTCTTCCATGCTAAAGCACTGGAGGTCTACACACACACATACCACAACCTGGAAGCAATGGACATTCAAAAGGATCTAGAGGTAGCTCATGCTAATGATACACCTGATAACAGCTGAAACTAAACTGTGTAATTACTGATATACTGTAAACTGTAAAGAGAAACCCACCGTATACTACCTGCTCAGCAGCTAACAGCAGTCAGACAGTTAGAGACTAGCTGATGAACAGAGTGAAACATTTAGCAGCTAAAGAGACAGATATTTTTATAATGAATTGAGACCTTTATTTATTTAAAAACCTTTATCAGGCCAGAAACACCACTCCAAATGAATGTTGCTCTGTGTATGCTGGATGTGTAAACAGTTTTCTGCCCATTCAGCATATCAACTTTATAAGGTCATAATATATAAAATGTTGCTCTGCTTCCCCTGAGAGGCCAAAAATGATTAGAGTTACAGACACTGTGCCAGGTAACACTTTATTTTACAGTCCCCTAATTACCTGGTATTTACTAGGAAACTAGATAGCAACAAAATACTAAATGAAAAGTACCAAAAGAACTGGTTAGTAAGTATAAAGTACTTTAGATTACTAACAGATTACTTAAGTATAAGTAATATAATATAATTAATATATAGATATAATATATAAGTATATAGAAACATACCAGGAAACTAGATAATAATGAAATCATTTTATAATCAAGAAAGTAAGTACTAAGTTTTTTTAATAGTTCTTAGTTTCTACTAGTACCATGTTCTTTCCCTGTACTATTTTTTTTTTTGTGTAGACAATATAGATCTGGGTCTGTATTGTCTTCTTTGTTAAACTCATACAGATAGAAATGTAAAATTGAAAAGTTAAGTAACTATTCCAGTGAAACAGCACGGTGCATCTGGCAACTACCCCTTTAGCCAGGAACACTGGGTGCATGGTCATCCATCATCCATCAATAAATAGTTCAATATTAGGAGGTCTCTGATAGATTCAACGGAATATACAACACACAGTAAGAGAGCAGATCGACTAAAAAGAAAGACTAAAAGCTTGAAAACTCTGACTATTTCTTGACTCCATAGCTGTTCAATGGACGAATCAAGATGTCCGACCCTCTGGCTGGGCGCCTAGACACTACACTGAGCAGCTACTCTTCTCCCCTCATGAGCCGCTACCCCAGTCCACCTCTGGCTTCCCCCAAAGGCCAAAGCCTTAGGTCAACACCGGCATCTACAGCAGGCCAAAACCACAGACAACAACACAGCCAGTACCCAGACACAGCCAGGAGGGTAAGCACTTATGTCTCTGTTACCATAGTGACTGCTGGTCAATTCTAAACTGCTGTCCTGAAGGCCATCACTCACTGAGCCTGAGAATTCTCACCTTTTTTCATTTGCAGTCTCGCAGCACCTTACAACGCCAGAGAGGCGTGGAGGAGGAGGAAGACCTAGAGGGGGAAGATGAGGATGAAGAAGAAGAGGAAGAAGAGGAGATGTATGAATCAGAGACAGAGGAGGGTCAGCACACCAGCAGGCAGTCTTATGCCGCTCAATATGCTCAGATTCGCAAATGGCAAAAGTAGTAGCCTGCGTATGGAAACACACACACACACACACACCTATGTGTACACAGTGCTGTTTTTGTATTAATGAAAACAGTTGTTTCCTCCATACTAAAACAGATATGCTGATGACTGTACAGCTATCTTTTCATCAGCACTTCTTTTCATTTTTTGTCTTGTGTTTTTGTCACCAATCTGCATTATCTACAAATTATGTTTACAATATTAAAGCTTTTTTAAAGAAAATCAGGTTACTCTGGCTCCTCCTAGTGCTCCTACTGGTATTTGCAAGAATTCACTACAGCTGAACAAAAACAACTGATCACAGCCGAGAAAGACAGAAAGACACTTTGGCCCTATCTTGCCGATCTGAAACGCAAGTGTCAAACGCAAAACGCAAGTAGCTTTGTGGGCGGATCTCGCTATTATGCCAGCGGGTTAAATGACTCTTGCGCCCGACGCAAATCTAAAATGGGTTGGTCTGAAGTAGCTTTCTGAAACATCAAAATAGCACCAGGGAACGTTTGCACACGGCTCCTCTTTTGGCTGAACCGCCCCCCGGAGCCCCAGTTCATTCCCTACTTTAAGGACGTGCGTCGGTGGAGGGAAAATTCCAATGTGCGTCGAATGCAAAATAGGAATTATACAAGCGCCAGTGTACAAAGTCAATTGCGCTGAGTGCAAGATAGATTCCTTTAGGTTAATGGCTTAAAGATAGTTGATTGTTGAGTTGATAGTATCGTCCAGGCCTGGTAGATTCTTGCAAATACCACTAGGAGCACTAGAAGAAGTCAGAGGAACCTGATTTTTTCACAGATTATCTGTCTCATGTACTGTGGGGGTATAGGGAAAGTTTCAGCAAAAAGTTGACAGTGTGACGGTTTTTTTTTAATAAAAGTTACCTACTGCGGCTTTAATTATGTAACACTGAATGCACTGAAAATTATGTTCTATTCAGGTATAATTATTGTTCAGGTTAGTAATTGATGTATTTGTTATAATTTATAATATAATTTCTGAGTCAACTCAACAAAAACAAAAACCCCCAAATAAACCTAGATGGATTAATCTGATTTATTATGTTTGATTTTTAAAATGACAAGTCTTCCAGGTTGAAGATGTGAAGGAATACTCATACTAAGAGCTGACATGAAGCAGCACACTCGTAACACAAATGCAATCACTTTCTTTAATATCAAAATTTTGGCATATCTTAAATTTGTTGTTGCGATACAACAATTAATGCAAATTCCCCTAATCCCTGTGAATTCTGTGCGTCCTTGAAAGTTTTTCGAATCACTGCAACTTCTATGCAAATTTGTCCAATCATTGTAGTTTCCTGCACAAAACGTTGAGCCATACGTCACCAAACTCACTTCCTTCTTTCTAGTGGTGAAGATGCAGACCACGCAGATGTGTTTGATGCAACCATACAACAACTTTCATAATAGGATGGACCATCTGTCTATCACGTGCTATCACGAGTAAACTTCAACCAATCAGATCAATGAACCAGTAAGCCAATCGGTAGAAGAGTGAAAACAAGCCTTCAGTGCCATTCTTTTGCTCTTCTTTCAATCAAGAAACACACTGTAGAAACATGCTGGTTCAACATGGCGGACTCATTCTACACAGCAATTCTTATTCTTATTTTCATTATACACTAATGAAAACATACCTATGGACATTATATTGAAACTTTAATACTTAAGGTGAAACACTCTAGAATACTAGCTAGTTAATTTGACTGAAACTTAGAAACTGTGGTGTTACTAGTAGTAGAAAAACAAACATGAAAAAAAGGTTTTATAATGATTTACTTTTGAGAAATTAAAGAAATGTTGAGTAGTGTTTACTGGCTCATCAGCAGCAGCTGATAGGCAGTGAATAGTACCCTTCTCAGATCTACCGTATATCAAAGGGTTGTCAAGCCTTATCCTGCTGGCTTACTTCTCTGGTGTGTTTGAAGATCTCAGGTCTGCTCCACAACATGAGCAAAGAAACAATGATCTTGTCACAACAAACAGCCTGTTCTCCTGTTATCCTCCAGTTATTCAGCTCTGGCTGACAGGAACTGGAATGTGTAGAAGTCTCCAGAGGGATGGCAGATAGATGGTACAGTGACTCTCAGTCAGGGATTTAGTCTGTAAATAATGCCTTTTTTTATTTTATTTACAGTAAATCACAGTTGCCTCTTATGACTAATGCATTTTGCACTGAATGTTTTTAACCATTCATAGCAGTGAAAATTATGTTTTTGGATTTTTAAAGACTTAATCTGAACTCAAAATATAGTCAGTGCTTTGATATATGGAGAGAAGATCTTTCCACAAAGGGTCTGATCCACTTTCCTCTTTATTGATAGAAAGAAAAGCTAGACCTGGCAGCGTCCAACCCTTGTCAAGAGGAGGTTAAGGCTAGCTGATGCACATTGTTCCCATTTCCTAATTAAGATTGAAGAGAAAAACTGTGTTGTTATGAGTGGAATGGGGTACAAAAAATGTGTCATTTGTGGAAATCTGGATTATTAATCAACTCACGTATCATTACAGTATGGAGTTCCATAGGATTCCATCCTTGGGCCCTTACTATTTTCCAATCACATGCTACCACTTGGTCATATTATTAATAAACACAATATCAGTTACCATTTCTATGCCTTTGAGACACAATTATATCTCTCCTTTGAGAGTAATGACACCAGTCAATTAAACAAGAACAATGGCACCTAATCACCTCCTATGAGCTGAAATGGTCTCTGAGATCCTCTGGTAGGTCATTCCTGGTCACTCCTCTTTTAAACCTTAAAATTGAAGGTGACCAGGCCTTTTCAGTTCAGTCGCCTCAGTTGTGGAATGACATCAGGGATGCTAACAAATTGTCTTCTTTTGAGTCACTTCATGTTTGGTGACATGGTAAAGCAGCATGGGATCATGGGATTTGTTGTCTTCACCACCATTATCATCATTCAAGAGGTTTCTATCTGGAGTGCAGTTCTCCTCCTCTCTAAAACAAACAGTCTCACTGATTAAAACTTGTAAAAACTGAATAAAGCACTTCCTTTCTTAAATGTCACTGTTTCTCCCACACTGTTAGGCAGATAAAGGACAAACTGCTGCTAACATTAGTTCAGCTTGTTTCTCTGACAATTAAATTAGCAATACGCAAACACTGGCTTAAACGTCCGCAGGGGAGCTAATGACAGAGCAGCATCTCTTACCCATGATGTCTGCTGAGCAGGCCACCACTTCAATGTCAAATCAAATAATAATCACAGACTGAAGGCCAAATTTATCATCTTAGGAATGTTTAATATTCCATATAGTCAGAAGCTAAAACATTTTAACATAAAGGTGAAAGGAGTACATTTCACTGAATGCACTTACAGAGCGATACCACTGGGCTGCATTGATCTGAAATGAGATTATACTGGAGGCCAGATACACAGAGCAGGAATACTGGATATCAGAAATACAGGTAGATAAAAGAACATCAGTAAGTGGGTGCGTTTGTGTGTGTTTGTGTGTATGTGTGTGTGTGTGATGCTGTCAGCCTAGTGGCATAATGAAACCTCAGCTCCTGCATCTGGTTAAATATAGCAGGGTTCTTCAGAGATAAAAAAATATTCTTCACAGTATTTTTTCATCACATCCATGCATGTCATTGTAAATCATCCATGACACACCTCAAATGGCACTTAAAAAAAAGAAAAGGAAAGAAAAAATAAAAGGTTGTTTACTTTCATTGACACGGTAGGTATAAGGATGAGTCGAGGATCTGACTCGAGGAATGTGTGTTGCCAGAGTGTGTGGGTTGCTGCTGTTGTGATGAGCTGAATCTTCCTTTGGGCTGCGTTTAATGACTTCAATCGAGTGTTTGCACAATATGACAAACGCACCGAAGACGTACGTAACCAAATCTCGGCGGATGGAGATCACAAAACACTTCGAAACCCAGCTGAAATTACCCTGAAATGATACATTTGCACAGAGAAAAAGCACAGGAAATGTCACCCCGCATCCTCCCTCTCCTCAGTTTTCCCTTTTTTTTCTTCAAAAGCCAACACAACAAATAAATATAAAAACATCTGGCACTGCGAACACTTGGCATCTGTCAAATCATAAAACAACACAACAGTGGAAATAAACTACGCGGTTTTCGTCGACAGCCAATGTCTTCACAGAGGCAGCACAGCCAGGAGTCCTACACTCGCTCGAAGCAGTACAGTAGTAGTATTAGTACCAGTCAGCGCTTGATTGAAGGTGAAGTAGTACGTTAAGCAAGAGTCCACTCTCCCTCCAGGAGACCATTCTCAAGTCTGATTGTTAGCCAACCTATAAAGTGCTTTCAAAAAAATTATCTCCTCCATATCATAATCATCCTCATCTATACAACAGATCAGTGTCTCAGTTAGGGCGATGTTACGAGTAGGAAAGAGAAGAGAGGAAGAATTAAAAAGGGTCTATTCAGGCACGAGCAGAGAGCTCTTCTCTTTCTCCTCCTCTGTTCCCTCTCTTCACGGCTTTTCTTTTCCTTTCAGACTTTTTTACTTCTTGAAGGGTGTCAGTCTGCCGATGTTGTGCCAGAAGGTGGAGGTTTTGCGCTTGGGCTCAGCCAGCATGAAGACCTGCTGCTGGGGTAGAGCAGTGGGCAGAGAGGGGTGTTTCTGTCGCAAGAGGAAGTCATAGTAGGGTCTGGTCACCGCTGAAGAAGAGATAAATGAAAAATATAATTACTTATCACTTTCTTCAGAGTTATCATATACAGCTGAGAAAAGCTGACAGAAAGCATGTATTCAATATATTTAAGGACTGTATTTATTAAGTGTCACAGGCCTGGAATTCTCAATTTTGCATTTTTGGGGATTGTTTTGTGGTCTAAAATTCCTGATTTTAGGTGGGTAATTCAGAGGAAAATAGAGAATTTTCTAGATTTGTTTGCTTCCGCCACCAATGCTGCTGATTTACTGGTATGTTTGCATTATAAGTTTTTTTCCCAACAATAAATTTGATAGAAAAGGTTGCTGAACCCTGAACTATACACTATATATATATATATATATACTATATATATCAGTGAAACTCTGAACATGTTTTACATTATACACCTGCTAAAACGGAAAAAGTGTTTTCTTTAGAGCTAATGAAATGTTTTAAATGTGAAACAACTGTGCAGGAAGAAGTTTCATTTACTCTGAAGAGGCGATAGCAACCTCTTCTACGAGGAACTCCCAATCCCTCAATCTTAAGCTGTTGATATGGTTATATTGGTGAAAGCTTCATTTAATTAATAATCAGTTTCCAATTAATAGTTCACTGTATTTAATAAAACTGAATCAATCAATTATAGGCCCAAGCCACAGACAGAAACTACACACCATCATTTCATTTTAGGGTTGATGCTCTAATTATGTTATAATCGCCTCTCGGTCTCTGTTCTGTCTCTGTTTTATACACAAGTATTGTTTTCATTCACTAGTTCTTGACTCTACTTTGCTGTTTCTTCACACACAGTTAAGCTTCCACCAATGAAACACAAAACTTCTTGCAGCCCACCAGAATAAGGGGATGATTATTTGCTTTTAGCTTCTGTGCAAGAAGAGTTTTATTGACAGTAGTTTAACACTGATCAAAGAGGAGTGTGAGAGTGGGAATCTTCATAAAAAACTCTGCTACTCTGTGCTGAAGGAGTACTTTCAGTCCCAGTCCAACCTTTACTGAAATTCCTAACAAGGATTCTGAGATGCTTGAAGAATAATTCCTGGTGACAGTTTAAAAAAGGTCCTGCTGTATGCATTATAGATCAGTGCTTATATATTATAGTAACAGTAAGGTTGCCTATGTCCAAGCACTGGGGGAAAAGAAGACGTCAAAGAGGCTTAATATGATCTGAGGGGTATTATAATCCCTAAGTATAGGAAATAAAACCTAATATAACTTAACAGTAAATGGGGTGTAAAGTCTACACTCATATAAACACAGACTCAGATACAGCTGCTTAGTGCAACTACTCAAGTCCATACAATCCAATTATTCACCCTTGGGTGCATACCTTTGGGTTTCCCAGCTGGATGGCTTTTGCAGGCATTCAGCATGGCTTGTTTCTTCTGAACCTCTGTGAGAGAGAACCCTGAGAAGAGAGAAATAAATGATGTCACTAAAAGCTTTCTAGTTATTCTGTCATGAACGAAAACATGACCACAAAAACAGAACCACTGATTTGTGCATCCAGCTGAAGCAATACGCACAAGAACCGATGGTTTCACACTATTCCATTGATTGATCAGTGTTAGTAACAAGTCAAGAAACACACGGTTGTGCCAACAAAGTCTGTGAAGAAGACTGCTAACAACACAGGTTTTAAACTATTAAGAAAAAATCGGTGTTGGAAATGTTGCATGAGGAAGAAAATGCTCTCGAGACGTTTGTTAGACCTCAAGAACACGCATACCATGCTATGGTGAGTGTTTACATCTATAATTATCTTATTCTTTCTTACAATCCGTTTTTAGTTTGGCTTCCTATAAACATTTTTGTTATGAAAGCGACAAGGATTTTGTGTTATTGAAATTTATATTGAACAGTAATTGATTTATTGTAAAATCTGAGATTTAGAAAACACAGATCAAACAGAAATAAAGTAAAATACAATACAGATTGCAATATATATTTGATATTTATGTATGCATTTACTGTGTGTTAATTCAATAAAAAACATATTCAAAGGGCACTTACTTAGCTTTTTGTCTTTTGTTTTTAAAGATATTTTTGGGGCTTTTTATGCCTTTACTTTGATAGGACAGCTGAAGATGGACAGGTAAGGGGGGACAGAGAAGGGGTGGATGACATGCAGCAAGGGCTGCAGGTTGGAACTGAACCGGGCCGCTGCACTGAGGACTCTGCCCACATGGGGCGTATGTTCCACCAGGTGAGCTACCGTCTATTCCTGGGTTTCTGTCTTAAATGCCTGATTAAATAAAATTTTCATTGTCCCATGAATTTTCACTCAAATCAAATCACAACACAGAAAACAAACTGAAGAGGTGTATTACATTTCAGTGGTATCCAGCAGAGAGCAGAATTAATCACACAATAATAAATGCAAAGCATGCTCATTAGTTTTAATTAACAAATATAATATTTTATTATCTTTAATTGACAGAGACAGCTGAAAAATGAAAGGAAGGGGGCAGAGAGAGAGAGGATGACACACAGCCCAGGTTGGAGTCAAACCCATGGCAGCTGCAGCGAGGACTCAGCCTTGGTTGATGGGGCGCCATCTCTAAGCAGGTGAGCTACCCAGGTGCCCCCCGATGGGAACCTTTTCTTGAGATGGGGATGTATTGTTTATGCCAAAATATAAAAACTAACAACAATCAACTGTCCAGTCAGAGGTTAGAGGCATATTATTGCAGCAACCATGACATATACTCTTTCACATTGAAACACTATCCTGTGGGCCAGTACGCTGGAGGGACACTATTGACTGTGATTGACCGTGTGCAATATTATGTCATACTCAATCATAAAAGTAACTAGGTGTATGGTCTATAGTAGGTGTGTTCCATAAACTTTACTATGGCACACAGGAAAGTTGTCATGGCTGCCATTAGCTTGTGTCAGCGATGATAAGCTCCAATTCAGTCATGACATGGTAAATGCATACATAAAAGTAATACGTACAATATAGCAATGTTTACTGTATTTCACCTTATTTGTTTGTCTGATTCATTTTTATGTTGTCTTCAATGAGCATAATGCAGATTATTAGTTAGTGCACCAACAAGTTGGTTTGTAAAGCATATCAACATATACAGTATGAAGAATAAGGGGTCATATCATCAACATATAAAAGATGGACGTCGCGTCTGCACTTCCTCCCACTGTATATCCCAGATACAGCCACTGACATTTTTCGCCATTCAGAGCCAGAGTAGTAGTGATTGGGGTTTGGCACCGTGGTATTAAAGGGGAACTTGGCAACTCTAGCCATTTCTTCGCTGGTTTTCACTTTTGTCACTTTTGTCACCTCCTACAGCTCTGGGACGTGTATTTCAAAACACGTCGTAAAAGAAACTCACTTGTCCTCCTCCCACTTTCTACCGCTGCTGATGTGCGTTTTTTTCGCCGGGCAACTTTTTTGTGTGGAGCAATATCTACTGAGGTGGGTAATACACTAACCGTTATTGAGGGCGGCGTGTGCGTTTATGTGGAACTGCCGTAAAGCTGTTCGTGTTTATCGCTCGTTCTCGCGATACTTCCTATTTCCAATTTACCAGGACGGTAGTCCCCAAGTTGCAAGGTTGGTTTTCCGCCTGGGGTCGCCTGAGGGGGGTGGGGGGTCACCATTTTCACCGGAACAGGCCATTTAACCATCCAAATGATTTCTAAATGGGTTTATTAAGCTGAAAAAGTTGTCCTTTAAAGTCTCGCCCACATAGCTTTCAATAACTAATTAAAACTGATCTTAATGGACCACACACACCATAACCCAAAATGCATTTAATGGATGGAAATGTGCAGGACAAAACAAGAAAAAACACTAAGTTGTCATAGTATATAAAGACAACAACTTACAACAGAAGCCTGGGTGTGTAATGGAGAGAGCTGAGGTACAATCACTGATATTCTGCTCGTATATTCTTTGGACCAGCATCATAGAAATCCATTTACTGCTGGCAGCCCCATATTCCTTGACACACAGCCAAGTGAGGATATTAAAGTATTAATGCAGATGTAGTGGAGGGAGAAGAAAGGAGAATACTGATTTCATGATAGTTTAAGGAAACTGCTCTGTGGTTTGTAGAGAAAGAAGCTTGGCTGAGATGTTATGGAAACGATGCTGCCTAATATGATACGTTATGACATGACAATACCATATAATACGACAATAAGATACCATATGATAAAATTCCATACCTTACCCTACCCTACCGTACCATACCATAGAACTTTAACTTTAGTTTAAATTGAAATTCAAGAAATCTACATATAGATTGAACATAGTTACACATTTGACACTTTAGGATCCTGTATGTTACCTATTGCTTAACATGAAATGTCTTTCAAGCTAGTGGAATTGTATGAGTGTCGAACAAGGCGGGCTAATTCCCTGGCAAAAGATTTTAAAACAAGAGCACTGCTTGAGTCAGGGCCAAGGAATCAGAAGATCACAGGTTTGATTCATAAATATTACAGTGTTTTCTGTGTCTTACAGATCATTCAACTAGGGCAAACTGTGCATTTGTCTGACCTGTCTCGCGGTCATGTTGGACCTGAATCCTCTCGTCACTGAAGGCTCGGAGCCAGCGCTGTTTCTGCTCAGGCTTCTTGGCACACAGGAGGTGGACCTCATCTCCAGCCAGCGACCGCAGCTTCAGGGCGTTCTTCACACTGATGTTGAAATCCTTCTCCTTGCCATCCTCCACATCTATCACTTCCATGTGGTCCATATCCACCCGACCCTTGTAGTACAGCATGTCCCGGCGCAGGAGGTCCTACAATGGTAATATAGCAAAAAATCTTTTTTATACTCAAATACATGTTCGTTTGGTTGATTTATTTCGACCAAACCAGACAGGTATACCTGTTATTGGAACAGTGGAAAGACTAACAAATACAGTATTGATGAGTTATTTTGTTTCTGGCAAGTCTGAATGTGAGTCTGAGTTTGTTTATGAAGTGGGAGGTAAAATTTGTGTTTCGGTCAATGGAGTCTGGTGGGCCATAGCATTTAGCATTGCACATTTCAGACATCATAAAAGTGGGCACTCAGATTACACTACATGCAATTAGCGCGCTGCTACTGCTCATTGGATGTTGATGTCATCAAAAATACAAGCATTTAATAAATTTAGTTAATATTTGGATAATTTTCTTTCCTGAATTAGAAATCAGCCACTATTGCACAGTATGAAATGATTGATTAGCCCATTAAAATTCCACATGGACCACATTTGTTATGGATGTGGGCAATCGAGGACTTAATGTATGAGGATTACTTTGATTCTCATATAAAAACATAAATCAACCATTTGCGCACTACAAGTGCCTTTCTAGGATAATTCTTGCATAAAACAGTGTAAAATACAGTGTAACATGCTGAGGCACCTTTTTGCAGTAAACCATCTGATGATCAAAAAGGAAAAACATTCTCTGTTGACTCTTGGCTTGAGGCTGGGAGAGCTTGGTCAACTCCCCTGAAAAGATGAGATCAGAGCTCCTGCTGAGAATGTCTTCACCCTTCATGGATGGAAACACACACAGCTGTTAATTTCTACTTGTTACAGTTGCAGTGAATGGTGTGAAGTGAGAGACCATTTCAGAACAAAGATGCTTCTTGCCACACCTCCCAGTCCTCTATTGAGCTCTGCCACTGGGCTATTTTGTCGATGTTCTCAAGGCGCCGTTTCCTTTCGTTGATCAGCCTGGCCACGTTCTTCATGGCGTTTAAGGCTGCCTCCACATCTTTGTAGTCCCTAAAGACCAGAGAGTGACATGCAGTTGGTGCATGAAGTGGAAACGTACACACATAGACAAAATTGTTGGTACCCTTTTGTTAAACAAAGAAAAACCCACAAAGGTCACTAAAATAACTTGAAACTGACAGAAGTAATAATAACTAAAAATGTACTGAAAATTAACTAATGAAAATCAGACATTGCTTTTGAATTGTAGTTCAACAGTATCATTTTAAAAAACAAACTAATGAAACTGGCCTGGACAAAAATGATGGAACCCTGAACTTAATATTTTGTTGCCCAACCTTTTAAGGTAATCACTGCAATCAAGTGATTTCTGTAACTCTCAATGAGACTTCTGCACCTGTCAACAGGTGTTTTGGCCCACTCCTCGTGAGCAAACTGCTCCAGCTGTCTCAGGTTTGAAGGGTGCCTTCTCCAGACTTCATGTTTCAGACTGCATGTTTCAGCTCCTTCCACAGATGTTCAATGGGATTTAGATCAGGGCTCATAGGAGGCCACTTCAGAATAGTCCAATGTTTTGCTCTTAGCCATTCTTGGGTGTTTTTAGCTGTGTGTTTTGGGTCATTACCTTGTTGGAGGACCCATGACCTGTGACCGAGACCAAGCTTTCTGACACTGGGCAGCACATTTCGCTCCAGAATGCCTTGATAGTCTTGAGATTTCATTGTACCCTGCACAGATTCAAGACACCCTGTGCCAGATGCAGCAAAGCAGCCCCAGAACATAACCGAGCCACCTCCATGTTTTACAGTAGGTACAGTGTTATAAATTAACAGGTTTTCTTTATATGCTTCATTTTTGCGTCTGTGAACATAGAGCTGATGTGATTTGCCAAAAAGCTGCATTTTTGTCACATCTGTCCAAAGGATATTCTCCCAGAAGCTTTGTGGCTTGCCAATATGCATTTTAGCAAATTCTAGTCTTGCTTTTTTATGATTTGCTTTCAACAGTGGTCTTTCATTCAGTCCACTTTGGCTCAAACAGTGGATGATGCAATCTGACACCTTGACCTTGGAGTTGATTTCTAATCTCTGTGGAAGTTGTTCTGGGCTGTTTGGTTACCAATCGTATTATCCATCTCTTCAATTTGTCATGAATTTTCCTCTTGCGGCCACGTCCAGGGAGGTTGGCTTCAGTCCAGTGGACCTTACACTTCTGGATAATATGTGCAACTGTAGTCACAGGAACATCAAGCTGCTTGGAGATAGCTTATAGCCTTTACCTTTAACATGCTTGTCTATAATTTTCTTTCTAATCTTCTTAGACAATTCTCTCCTTAGCTTTCTGTGGTCCATGTTCAGTGTGGTACATACCATGATACCAAACAGCACAGGGACTACTTTTCACCCTTTAAATAGGCAGACTGAGTGATTACAAGTTTGAAGACACCTGTGATGCTAATTACAGGACACACCTTAGTTCAACATCTTTTCTAGGGGTACCATAATTTTTGTCCAGGCCAGTTTCATTAGTTTGTTTTTTTAAAAATTTTCTATTGAACCACAATTCAAAAGCAATGTCTGATTTTCATTAGTTAATTTTCAGTAATGTTTTGCTAACATTAGCTTACTTAAGATGTGACTACATAGGCTATATGTCGCTTTCATGTTTTAACCATCTTCAAAATGTGGTTGTATTTTCAGAATAGATGAGTCTAGTACATAGCATATTATCTAAGTACAGGAAAGGAGAGATTTGACCAAGGCTCCAAAAGGGGCAGCACTTAGGGAGGATCAATTATGGATACACAAAAACATTTGTCCGATCTAACCAATGAGGGCTGGTCTATCTATAGAGGAAAGAATAAAAGTGACATCAGAAGACACTTCCACACAGATCCTTCCCTGTGTGAACACGTGAAGAGTGTGCAGTCACCTGTGCTGGGGGTTGGTGTATTTGAGCAGCTCAGCCAGCTGCAGTGGGTATTTGCAGATCTTTTGAACAGGGGTGAGCAGGAAGCCATCCAAGGAAATGTCAATCATCTTCTGGAGCAGTCGGCAGGCCTCGAAGAAGAACACATACTTGTTGACCTTCATGAGCTTAGAGAGCTGGATGCAGGCGTTGGGGTGGTTGTTGCAATACTCCGAATAGATCTGGAAATCTGTTTGCTACACAGAAAACACAACAAGAGAAGGGATTAGAAGGATGAAAACATTTTGGTACAATGTTTCACCCACAGTAAACAGTTAGGCACTCATACTCATACTACATTACATAAACTATACAGATATTAGTTTGAGGGTTTAAGACAACAAAATGAATAAGATGTAACAAAGGAACAGTGGAAGACTTCTGACATTTACCAACAACCATTTTTTACATACAGAAATTGCAAGTTCTGTAGATTCTGAATGTGATTCATCTTACGTGTTCGAGGAAGCAGCAGCCAATCTCGCTGAGGTGCGGCTGCTCCTTGTTGAACTTCTTCTCCAGGTCTTTCAGGAACTTCCTCTGGAACCGGTAGATCTCTTCAATATTGCCAAAGATGGTACGAAGCTGCTCTTCATTGAACATGTCTGTCCTCTTGCGGCACTGTTTGATGTAACCCTGATGGAAAAAAGAAACACACAACATGAATAAAAACTAATCACACATACACAAAAACAAAAAGAATATCTTTTATTTTCCTTCCAGTTGTGCAGATGTAATAATGTGCTGTATTTGCTATTGATCAAGTTTTTTTTGTCAGGAATTGGAATAAGTTACATTTGTATAAAATAATAGGTCACAATTCTAAAAACTGTTATTTATCTTTTGGATGCTTAATTTGGTGATCTTGTTGTTCAAATCAATGCAGTGTCATGTAAGTATGCTGTATATTACTTTTATTTTCAGCTGGTGGATAACAGTGTATTAATAAGGCATAATGCAGACCTCACAGATGTCTTTAAGGTGCTTGATGTAGTCTCTCTCTGTGCTCATGATCTCATTGATGACATTGGTCCTCATCTGCTCTTTGCAGGGTAAACCAGGTCCCAGCAACATGCCCAGACTTGCATGGTCCTCCTCTCCAGCCTGAGCCTCCTCCAGATGGGCCAGATACTCCTCCATTGGCTCATCCTGGTTCACACGCAACTGAGGACGACACAGGTAACTTAAAGGCCCAGGAAGAATTCTAATTTCCTCCAACAATTAACTATTTTTTGCATTTCACTCATTGTCAATTTACAAAACTCACATTAACAGCTGTAGTTGCAGAAATACTTTCTTACAGGAAGTAACATTTTGATAAGCCTACAGTTAGTCAAGACATTTCTCTTTTTTCTCACTTGTAGATCTTTGTGCAAGAACAAAGCACAGTTATTATGAGCTATGTCTCACCCGTACAAAGCTGGCAGGGAACCAGCCCTCGCTGTCCATGATGCGACCCCACCACCACTCCTTGTTGGTGGCATCCACTACTTCGATTACATCACCAGCCTTGAAGCCCAGCTCCTGGTCGTCCATGGTGACATGGTCCCAGAGGGCCTCGGCGTACACCACGCTGCCATCACTGATCAGCTGTAGAGGAAGCACCACAAGAGGGACACAGGTCAGGCTTCTATTAGGTTTATTTCTAGTTTTAGCACATGGTCCGGCATTATTGAGGACTTCCCCTAAGTTATTCTGCAATGTCAGGGTTGCAATAGCAGCACTCGTAGTCATAAAAAGAATATTGACTACCAGTCATAAAACTATTGGAGGGGTTTACTGACATTACACAGTTTCAGTGCATTCGTCAGTTCTACCAGTTGTCTTTGTCTGCTGTTGTTTCACACAGGTTGACCCCACAAAGTGAGGCTAGAGGGTTGTTTATTGTGCTGCTCTGAGATCTGTTCCTTAGGAGTTGGCTGAATGATGGCAATACATTGAAATGACTTTCACTCACTTTTGCAGATTTGTCAGTCAACCTGCACTCTTATCTGTGAAGCTGTACGTAACCACAGACGTGGTTCAATTTAAATGCTAAAGTCAGAAGGCTAACATGCTGCCACAATGTTTAGCAGGTAAAAGCCTCTGTAACACTTATATATATTCACCATCAACTAGTTGCTTATTAGCATGCATGTTAGTATCATATTCACTCATCATTATAAATAACTTATTAATACCTTATTCTGCATGACTATATTCTACAACTACTAGGCCATTTACTAGACTATCCTTTTTGCTGCTTATTGATAGTAAGCAATGAAGTTGATGAATCTTCTGACATGCTCAGTATTGGCCTTGCAAGGTGGTAGTACCTTAATGACACTTAATTAATATGGTCTATTCTTATATAACAAAACAAAATAACAAGCAGTGTGCAAGCAAGTGTCCAAATAAGTCTAAATACTATATATTTAGATACAATATGTATAAATATATATATAGAAATTGTAAAATATATCAATTTCTGTTTAAAACATTGAATAGTTTAAAGTCTTATGACTTTGGCCCATACTAATCAAAGCAATTTAGTTATGAGCAAGAGCCCACTAGAATAGGGAACATCCACAACAACAACCACTACGCTGACACCTGCACAGGGGATAGGGGACAACTCAACTACATATAGAACATAGCTCTAGAGTTTATAGACATCTTAAAGAGGAAATGTTCCATATTATAGCTTTGATAGTGCATGGACAGATTAAATAAATAGTATAAATCAATACTGACGCTGCTGGCTTACCGGTATGTTTGATCTGAAATTAGCATTATAAGGCTCAAATGTTTCACAGCTCCAGACGGATTTCTTCTGTGGGGTATTTGATCCCTGCATGTATGAGGTATTTGTGTTATTAATATCAGTTAGCCTGTGTGTGTATATGTGTGTGTATATGTGTGTGTATGTGTGTGTGTGTGTGTGTGTATTTGATGGAGTTTTTATCAAATAATGATTGGGACAGAGTGAAGGTGTCTCCTTACAGTCTGTTTTCATTTCATGAGGTTAAAGGCAGGCCCATTATTCAGCACATAGAGGTCAATGCAGCGCAGTGGTGAGCAGACACTGACTGCTGAAGTCTGAGTGCAGAATGAGAAATCAATGAGGAGCCATGGTGGAAGTGGACTGAGATGGAGACACAGCACAAGGGAAGAGGAAGTGTGAGAGACAGTGGAAGAGGGGGTAGAAACAGAGTGATACAGGAAGGAGATGGTGCCAGTATTATTGATGAAGACACTGCAGTGGTCATATTTCACACCGACTTGTATACACCGCCAGTTTCACTGCGTCAACATGGCCCCGGGCTACACAGGCCAGCTATTATGCTGCTCAGCCTCTCATTCCTGCAGAGGCATCACAAATCCTGCTGGACCACATCAGTTTACCATCCCTCCTCTCTGCAGGCTCGCTTCTTTCACACTACCTCACTAGTGCTGTTACAGGCATAGTCTTTTTATTTTTCTTAGCTCCACTGATACATCATGGCAATGAGGAAAGCCAACGATGTGGCTGTTGCTAGGCAACACACCCACACCATCTTGATTCTCCGCTTTCTCTCCAGATTGCTTTTTTGACTACATGACACCACAATATCCTCTGATTAAATGTTATCATAGTAAACAGCAACATCCAGCTCATTGTAAACTGGTCAGGCATCACGATAGTGCTCTGGTCTAAGGGTCACTATGGCAACAGCCATGGCTAATACCGGACACAAACACACACAGGAAACTGTGTCTCCATCACCTTTCCCCTGATCCTGATGTGAACAGCTGAGCCGGGCACAGACAGGTGCTGTTTGGCCCTGAGGGGCCCGGGGCTCAGACAAGCTTTTTCCTGACACACATACACACATGCAGGACCTGAATTAAACCTTTCAAAATCAAATACTGTTTATTTAATGAAATATTTAATGTAATCTATGCCACAACATTACAAATATTCTTGATTTAGACTCTTTAAGATCATTTCAGGCCACTGGTCAGGCCACTCATTTTAACAATCTGAGTAAGAAAAATCACTCTGGTTGAGCTGCTTTCCTCTGCAGCCACCAAAATAAATAGTGCACATTGCCATCCATTTTTTAAAGCTGTAAGTGATTTATTACCATTAAGAGACTCCAAAACACAGTTGTCAGAGACCATTGGCTAATCATTTTGTGACAGCTAAAAGTTTCCCACAGACATGGTGTAATCAGTTTATAATCATTTAATTTAATCATTTAATTTAATCAATCAATCATTTAATCATTTAACCTGGTTCTTTGGCCACTTTATTTCCACTTTAACAGTGCAACATGTCAACATAAACACTTGGAGAAAAGATAATTTTAAGAGAGGTAGACAACTGAAAACAGAAACAAAAAATCCAGCTTTTTAATTTAACTGCTTCCTTTTCACCTACAAGCAGAAAGCTGCGATTTTCCAGAAATACAACCTCAAGCAACATCACTATACCAAACATGTGGTGCAGTAAGACAGGTAGGAGAGAGACAAGAGGGAAAGATGAGTTGCTCAGCTTTGTGTCCTAACGAGTGATAAAGAAGCTCCTGCTAGGAGAAAATACCTGGCCAGTGGCCTCCAAGAAATTTGAGTTTGAGACCCTTGATTTAGCTAAAAGTGTCATAAGTGATGCTATTGCTACTATACCTACAGTGTACTTTGTGTCAGCATCTCAGTATCATCCTAAAGCGTGTAATAGACCTGCTGACCCACAAGATACCATTTCAGTGTCATGTTTTGCCTGGTCTAGACATGAAGAGTACACAAGCGTATGAAGGTGCACTACCAGGAGTTGGAGGAGTTCAGGTTGAGTAGATAGCTCACACAAACACAGGACTTTCACCCAGGAGACCACTGTTCAAGTCCTGTGTGAAACCAAAAGTCAGATATAATCTTTTCCTAAACCTAACAAATTAGTTTGTTGCCTACACCTAACCAGACTGCTACCTCAGAAAGCTTTATTTTTAAAGTGTAACCAGATTTTGCATATGTTTCTAACTTGACTGCAGAATGAGCATATGTTGAAAATGTAACACTGTCACACTGAGGCAAATCTGCCATGATGGGCCAGCGTTGGGTTGGTGTCAGAGTTGGGCAATTTTAGTGTATGTTACAAGAACATAAAGTACACTGGGCAGTCAGAATTGTTCAGAAGCAATACAAAACGTTAATGCTACTTGGTAATAAAGACAGATAAACAGAAACACTGATTTCAATTACTAGTCCTTATACTGTAGAGCTTTGATCCGGCCCAAAGAAAATTAGACCTGGCCTGACCCAAGCCCAAAAAAAATTGTGAGAGCCCGAAACAAGCTTAAACCATTAAAGCAGTTTCCGGTTAAAATACATACATAAATTATTACAATCTAAAGTAAATGCACTGTGCAAACAATATAATATAGTGCAAATTATTATCAAAACTAACAAATAACAAATTCACTCATGAACTACAGTAAAATGCATTAACAACAAAATATTTAATATGTATTGTTCCACTTGTGTGCTTGAGCCAGACCTGAGCCCGACCAAGGGCAGCAGTTTTGGGCCTGAACCCAGCGGGTCATATGGGGTCCAGTCAGGTTCGAGAATCAAACCTCTACTTTGCGGTTTTATGAAGCACTGTTAGTCTTATTCATTGAAATGTAAAAGTAGCAATTTGCCCCGTGATACACTGGTGTTTCTGTTACGAAGCTGATGAGATTAGTTATAGATAACTAATATGGGATTTTATTAAATTTATGTCTGTGATGTGTAACAGTTATTTTTACATATGCATGCTTTTATGTTTTGTTATGGAGCAAGAGTACATTGTTGTATAGCAGAAGATATACTGGTTATGTGACATTTCTTTACATAACTATCAATTTAAATAACCCCATCCCAGGCAGGAAACAGAAGTCCACGTGAGAAAACTGGTAAAAATCCATTAAGTAACGGTCAATAATCCCATTTATTTACATATGGAACTTACTTAAACTATCTCCCTTTTACTTCTAGTCTCACTTACACAAACAAATACTGCATCCTGACATGCCAGCTCTGTTTACCTGACTATATAGCACACTAACTTAGCAATATAGCAACAGCAGCTCATGTTAAAGTACAGGTGTACTCTACTTATACTATCTTGCATTGTTAGAAGTCTAGGTACTGACTACATGGTTGGTATTTTATTATATCACATTGTAATATATCGATTACATTAATGTTCTATTATAATGTATGTCACCAAACCAGTGATAAAATGGGCAGATGAGAACAAAAATGAAGCCTGTCTATCCAGTTGAAACTGAAACTGAGTTTTGTATGTTCAGAATACAATCAAGCATGGTTATCTAAGAGCTGAGGAGCAGTAACAGGGTCACCACAGAGTGTGTTACATCACCTGAAAGTACTCCTTTATACTACTCTTGCTTTTGAAGGGTTGGTTCGTCCAAACCAGAAAAACAACCTTTTTACACCACAAAATACTTCACACCTGTAAATACTATACCCCATTATGAGAAAACAGTGTGTTCTGTGGATTATGCACAGTAACACGGGGGACTGTTTCCAGAGGACATGCTGCTGTTTCACTTTGAAGTTGACTAAGGTTGGCAATATTCTTTTTTTTTTAGTCAACAAATCCCATGTGCAGAACCTCCCCAACAGTGAATGTATCCTACTAACAAATGATTGGTGTCTATCTAAAGCCTGATATATCTTTAGGCATGGGACAAAATGAAAATTTAATGTCACCATTATCTTGACCAAAATAATCGTTATACACGATATTACCACATTAAATTATAACTTATATATACACTTATAACTTAACTTTACCTTACTTGAGCACGAATTTAGTGCATCACAGATAGGAATTTCATATTTCTGTTCTTTTTTTGGAATCAAAACTATTTCCACACATCCTGTTTAACCTTTTTTGTGGGCTAAAACCGGCAAGCCGAGCCTTTAGCCATGAAGACAGGCTTAGGAGTTTGGAATGACTGGAAAGATGTGGGCTTCCTATTGCCACCTTGTTCAAAATAAATCAGGAAATCAACATAGGACTGTATGCTGGAGAGCTAGACAGATTTTTCAACTCAAGCCATCTGAAGATATTCACAATTATCACGATAATGGAAATTCACCACAATCAAATGTGTGTTTTTATCACGATGTGCAATGACATTGTATCGTCCCATTCCTATATATCTTATTCTTCTGTTTTAGGAAATTAGTAACCCTTTTTTAAAAATGAAACTATATATTTGTGAGACATTTTTAAATAATTTATTTATGTCTTCAGTAGAAAAGAGAGAAAAATGAGGTTGGAGCTGACAGGCACAGACAGGGTAGGGAAGTCAGAAAGTATTGAGAGACGGACTAACACATTGTTGGTTTGGATCTTTTTATGGAATTTGTTGACATTTATAGAATAGCATGAGCCTTATCCTTCCAGTACCACAATCTGAATTCCATCACACAGACAGGTATCTCAGAACATGGACAAATCATAACTAGAGGTATGAGAGAGAAACATTCTGATGAACCCAACCTTTACAGGCTACAACAAATTCTTGTTTACATGTTTGTGATGACACACATCATCCATTCTCACACTAAACGATCTTCCCTCTCCTCCTGGTTGTACCTGTGTTCTGCTGCTGCCACGTTGGACACCCATCAATCCCAGCAGTCCCTCTCATCAACAGGGCAGTGCTCCTCTGCACCTTGTTTCCTCTTGTCTTTCAGTTTATCTGGTCTTTTCCTCCATTTAGAAGCATGTGTGTGTGTGTCTGTCTGTGTGTGAGAGAGAGAGAGAGAGAGAGCAGTGGTGTGTGTGTGTGCACTCTACTGGAAGGCCAGCAGGAACATGAGCACCACATTGATGATGATGAGCAGCATCATGATGAGGAACACCACCACCTTCTGGGTCTCTGGGGGGAGGTTGCAGCGCAGCATAGCGCTGAAGAATCCCATCCTCTGCCTGCTCCACCTCCCCGAGCCGCTGCCACGAGCCATCAGTCCCCTGGCCTCCTCTTCCTCCTCCTCCTCAGCACCGCTGCCCCTCCCCCGTCGCCTTTCCCTCAGCACCGAGCCTCCACACCACACGGCGTCACCTCGTCGTCGTCCTCCTCCTCTGCTATCTCTGTCGGTGTCCTCTAGCGCCGCTCTCCTCCTCCGCTCAGCTCCAGCGGTCGCCTCCTCTGCTTCTCCTGCCACTTTGCCGATGCCCAGCGTTGCCCCGGCCTGCCAGTGGAGGCTGGGTGCCTATCTTTTTCAGCGTGTGTGTGGATCTGCGCTCTGTGAAGCTAATTGTGTGTTACGTGCTGAGCATCCCCCCTGCGCTCTCTACTCCCTTTCTCCTCTTTAAGGAACAGGCACCTCCCCTCTATTTCTTCTTTCTATCTTTTTCCTTTTGGTTCTTCCTCTCTCTCTCTCAGTCAGGATGTCAGGATAAAAGACGGAGGACGGGATGCTGCATCTCCCCGGTTCATGCTCATGCCTCCTCGTCTTTTCCTTTACTCCTCTTTTTATCCCTGTGTCCTCGTTCTCCGGCTCGTTCTTCTCTCACTCTAGCCTACATACGTTCAGCTGTATCAAACCAACCATTTGTTCTCCCTCTGGCTTGTTTTCTTCCTCTCAGATTCCTCCGTCTCTGCTCACCTTTTCTCTCCGCTAAAAGCTCCTGCTAAAATGGTGCTCGGTGCTCTGCCTGGAGCTGTGCTGTCTCAGCCATCCATCTAACTACCAGGATCACCCTCTTTTCTTTTTTTCCCCCCTTCCTTCCCTTCCTTTTTTCGTGTGCCCACCCTTGCATAGCTGGCAGCCAATCAGGATGCAGACAGTGTCACCGTATCCTGGATACCAGAGTAGTTGAAGCAGGGCCATAGCAATCCCTAGGAGGATGAGGAGGGGGTGGGCTGTTGAGATGAGGAGGGACAGAGGGAGAGGTACGGTGGAGGCCATGCAGAATTATGGATGGATCTCAAGGGAGATGTTTGTGTGTGTATGTGTGTGTGTATGTGTGTGTTTTTGTGTGTGCATGTGCAGGGGTTTAAGGTTGAGTGCTATTTGCTGCATTCATATAGATTTACCCCGATCCAGCAAATTACCGATTAATATGAAATGTGTGCAGATGCAAAGGAAAAAATTAATTACAAAATCCATATTACAGCTGCATTAACTCAACTTAAAACCCCATTTAGTTTGATAGAATCTGGTGTGACTTTCTGACTTCCTGTCTGTGGCACTCCAAGCTTATTTGTTAGATCGTATGTATTTCTGATAACCTATGTCTGGAGTTCACCTAACCCCCGCCCCTTTTGGTCTCCAATAACAATCGATCAGAACCATTAGGTTAGCATTAGGTAACTTAAGATGTTACTTTACTTATATAGCGCTTTTTCTAGTCTTTCAGCCACTCAATGCGCTGTACACTACATGCCACACTCTTCACACACATTCATACACTGATGGTAGTGGCTGCCATACAAGGACACTTCAACATGCAGCGAGAGGAGCCGGGGATTGAACCGCAAACCTTTCGATTAGTGGACGACCCGCTCTACCTCTGAGCCTCCCCACATGTATCTAAGCAGTGGAAGTACTGAGGATTGCTCAACTGTTATTGGAGCACAAAGCAAAAAGAGACGTGACTTTATGAGCTTCAGTTCAAGTGTTAAATAATTCTAAATTCCAACAGCAACAGAGTGTTAGTAAGATGGGCCTCCCTCTGCTGGAGCCCAAGGTGACATATTCATATATTAGTTTTTTCCAACCAACATTAAAAAAGCCAAAGATATCAAGATTAAAATGATATAAAACAGAAAAAAGAAGCAGATTTTCACATTGGGGAAGCTGGAACCTGAGAACAACCACAAATAAACAACAAACATGTAACAGCAGCCTCCTAGAGCCATTTCACATTTCACCAAACCTTTATGAGTCTCCATTAACTGAGCCTTGCTCTTCTGAGTCTGCCAAAAACCACACAGCACCATTTTGTTGACACACATTTTAACTCCTCATGTTCCTACATAACAGCCATCGGTGAGCCACTTGGTGGCAGCAAAGCGCTGACTTTGTCTGGTGATTAGGAGAGTAGAAGAAGAAAACCAGTTGACTGGATATCTGTTTCGATTGGATACCACTATCAACCAATCCAACAGAGTGTGGACTGGATGTAGCAGAAGTACAGTAGACGATAACTCAAAGTAACTGATTACAGACCTAATATATATATTTATTACCAGAATTATTAAAGCTGCAGTAGGTAACTTTTATTAAAGTAACTTTATGTCATATTTGCTCAAACTTTCACTACATCCTGACAGTAGTACATGAGTCAGATAATCTGTGAAAAAAATCACACCTCATAGTGCTCCTAATGGCATTGGTAAGAACCTGCCATGCCTGTATGAAAACAACCAATCAGATAGTTGATTGTTGAGTCACCTTTTCAGGTTGTCACGTACCAACTCTGGGAATGAGACTCAACGATCAACTGTCTTCAAGCCACCAGCCCAAAGTGTCTTTCAAACAGTTTGGCACATGACTGGAGAGAAAGCAAAACTACTACTACGATACAGCTGAGAATACGTTTTAAAACCACCAAATAAAGGCAGTGCTGGAAATCTTAGGCAAATAGGTCTTCTAAAGTTTAACTTGAAGTCTGGCAAAAGTGATGAATGTATGTGACATTAGTATTACAACAACATGTAAACAGCTGCCTGTTGTTGCTGGACATGAGTTTAATGGAAATTAGAAATGTATTGCCAAGTTTCACATCCAAGGATAAATGCTCTGTAGAGCTGATGAGATATGTAGATCAAACAAAAGCTATACTTACATTAACAAAACTATATACTGATTATGCAAGCAAACAGATCCAATTTTGCAAGGGAAACAGCCTTTGATAAATGTCTTACCAGTCAGTCCTAACAAACATATAAGATAGATTACAGGTCTCTCTCTTTGATTGAGGGCAATTCTTTTTAAATAAGGCAGTAGAAAGACTAACACTTAATTCCACAGGGGACGCCAGAATTAACCCCAAATGGAAGCTCCTTGTATCTGCTTTAAAGTAAATAGTTAACAATGACTTTAAGGATGTACACCAGCCATAACTAACATTAAGGCCAGAGTATGCTTAAAGGCCAAACTCAAAGTAGGCAGAGAGCCTGTCATTATATATTCTACTTACATCCTCTTTCTTCTCATCTTTATAAATACACTGGTTATATGAGCGTTCCATGTTCTGCCACCTTAGCTACAATGATAAAGTTGCTATCCAGCCATACATTTCAGAGTTTTTGTAAGAAGTCTGGTAGATGAATTTGCATGCTGATATACTGCCTTTTTTGTATGGTCTCAATATGTTATTGTTTCTCTCATTCTCTCATTTGAACTGTGGTGGTTAAAGGAGACTTATGTAATGCCCCACATCCTCAGTGGAAATGATACCCTTGCTCCCACAATATAAATACATATAGAGATTATTTACAGCATTATACTGTGAGGTGCTGTAAGACTGCATGTATCTACTCTGTCAATCACATTTGACCGAATCTTTGCATCAGCAGAATCCAGAGCAGGTCTCCATGACAACCGAATAACCCAGCAACCTCAGAGCTTGTTTTTGCCACCCCTCTTAGCCAAAAGCCAATGAGAGCCATTTCTAGTCCTCTCCTGAGGCCAGGATCTGTCTCACTTGTTACCGTCCAAACTTTGTATCTGCCATTTCCTGTCAGTTCAGTTCACCTAGGACCCAAACGGGTGTCATAAAAAGAAGTACAGAATGGCAGTGGTGGGTTAAGGACAAGCAGGTTTATATGAGATAAAAGTCTTTTAATACTTTGTTCTCCCTAGCGTTGGGGGGAGGTTTCTCAGAATTCATGGCATTTAGTCACGACAATGAACCAATTTCTTTTATTCCCTGAAGGGCCTAACTCCAACAATTCTGCCCCCCTTATCTCTGCAGAGCTCGAAATTGTTTTTTAAAGGCATTGTTTTGGTGGCTCATGGTTTGCTGTAATTTGTCACAGCAACTCTGCCTGACAACTAGAAGAAGGAAGGAGTCTGGATGGTCTGAAATCGGTCAGTGACAAAGGACATTGGCCTGCATTACATTGGAACCTTATTCATAAACAATGGCAGAAATGTAATTTAATGTTGAAACAATGGCAGAGATTTAACTGCATGATGACCTCTCTGCAATCATCACTGCTGGAATATAATTTGGTATAAAGCCATTTTAACCTAACATAACCATTTTCATCTTGATCTAACTTAAAGATAAACATTAACCTTTTTAAAGCCACTATTACTGAAAAGATATCTTACAATGGTGTAAGATATTGAATACAAAATTACACAAAACAACATACACAATCAGAATAATTTGAACTTCTGCTGAGCCAATCACCCTAGCGACATTCATCATTTCATGGTAGAGACCATATTGCCTACCTCATTGATGGCTAGCTGCTCCCCTCCACCTCCTCCTGGGTGTCCAAAACGATGCCCAGAACCACGAAACTCTTCATACAGTAGATCCTCTTCGCTGCCAAGTTCATCCCCAAGCCCCACCTTCTCTGATGCCCCGTCAGGAACAACCACCGCTGAGACACAGAGGAGAGACAGAGACAACAGATTAACAGATGAGGTGTTTAATCCAGCCCGAAACTGTGTGTGCTAAATGAGCTGAACTTTTTCAATAGAGCAAACAACAAATAGATGAGCAGGCAGGAATCCAGTGCCTTACACATACAACTGGACCAAAGAAGGTGCCAGTACCCTAATTCAGCACAACCCTAAACATAACATAACCCTTATTCTTGTGGCGTTTATCTTTTTTAACAAGATCATTTTCTGTACTGTTTAGCATTAAGCTGGCCATATTTACACAAAGGCACAGATATGCAGACATTGGAATACCTCAACAGCATTACGTATCCAGGGTTTTAGAAATACCAAGGTCAGACATCACTGGTGGGTACAGCCATGAACTCAGAAGAGGTAAGGGTACTCATGTGGACAAAAATCAGAAGTGCCGGTACTCAGTACTGGTGTACTGGCCCATAAAAGGACACTTTTCAGATAATATCATTTTAAAAGGGACTCAATAAGCTAAAAAGCCTTTGTAATCTTAAAAATAATTTATATTTAGGCTTGACCTTCCTGCCACAGATTCTTGAGATTTACCGTTTTAGAGCATTTGTTTTTAGAGCAGTTTTCAGAGGTCTTAGGGCACCCAGTGGTCTAGCAGCACCTTGTCAGTAACTAATGTGAATGCTTGTAAGTTGTAACCATGGAGATTGTAACACAACATTAGCCATAGTATCACACAACATAACAGGGTGAACAATACACAGGTTACTGGCCAGTCATTCACATCTGGTGTGATGTTTATAATGGGGTGAAGCTGGATTTATACGATACGATTATTCAAAATGAAACATACTATTATTCAAAAATCAAAGATAATATAGACACTAAAGCAACCATACTAGTATAGCTTTGTGTTTCATCCCGTCACAGAGACGTCCTCTGAAGTGTCTCACTGTTTGTGGCTACCTGGCTGATGAGCTAAAAATACTCTTGCCGCCACACCTCATCATAGGCGTCACCCTCTGCTGCCTCACCGACAGCTGTTGCCACGCAGGATGTATCCGTGGTGACAAATCACCGTGGAGACAGAGAGAGACGGATATAATGAAAAAGCACATACAGCCCCGTGAGCGATATGGAAAAGATGCACTTGGAATCAGCTATTAAAGAACACACAATAAGATGCAGCTGAGCGGGTCACTGAATTAAAATGTAAGTGGGATATGGTAAATGGTAAATGGACTGTACTTATATAGCACCTTTCTAGTCTTTCGACCACTTACTTACTTAGACTACATCCCCCACTCACATACTGATGGCAGTGGCTGCCATGCAAGGTGCCAACTGCTCACCAGAACGGAAACTAATCATTCATACACACTCATACACTGATGCACAGCATCAGGAGCAATTTGGGGTTCATTATCTTGCTCAAGGACACTGCACATGCAGCAAGAGGAGCCGGGGATCGAACCAACAACCTTCTGATTAGTGGACGACCGGCTCTACCTCTGAGCCCTATGGGGGCAAAATGGGGTCCTCTACAGTCAGAACATACTGGAGGTATGGTGCTCTTGCGAGTACATACAGCAAGATCTTACACTACATACCCATCACAGTGTATTCCAACAGCCATCACAGCCATCACTGGGAGAGTGGAAGTTGCGGGTGCTGCCCTCATGGGGGCAGTGTAGGACATTCTGACTGATGATGTGTGATGCTATAGAGAGATGGAATAGCTCTAGTTATTGACTGTCCTTTATTCATCTGCAGTCTGGATTACAGCAACATGAAGTCGTGAAAGGAGATGCAGCAAATTAATTCTCCAACAAGCAGCTGCTCTGCACTGATGGACTGGGGCATACTGACCCTCCCACATTATAAATCCATGAGGCTTAATTATTAAAATTGACTCTTTCATGTACAATACAGCACAATGTAACCTTAAAACTAGATTTTGACACGCCCTGTTAGAAAAGCCTGTATATGTGTGAATTTCAGTTACTCAAATGACAATACTGACATGCAGTGCCCTTATGGGTCAGAAGCCTTTCTTAGACTGGACTGACAACACAGTTAAAAAACCAAGAAGTAAACTAATCCACAATTCAATCACAACGAAGCACTGCAATTAATTGGTGAAGCTTTTAAAGAGCAGAGCACATCAGTTTGCTTTTACTTGGGCACAATATTTCTCATAAAACATAAAGGTTGGTGTAGTATTAGATTCCAGTGGTGGCTGCATTGGATTAATTACGATTTGTGTGATCCAAACATTTCCAGTAACTCCAAAGCATTGCAAAGTTCAAAAAGTAAACATTTATTAAAAGAAAATGGGTGTAATCATTTCCAAAATTCTATGTTTTTAATGTCAAATGAAAACTCTGCTTGTGGCCACATTAATTGTTATATAAATATTATATAACATACATAAAATAATTAAAAAATTTTAAAATCTGCTATGTTTTACTGTTAAATGTAAGCAGTAATAGTGTTAACCTGTGATCAGTTTGAGATTGATTGCTTCTGTCTCCACCCATATACCTGAGGAAATCGCTTTATTAATAACTCGATTCTGTGTTCAGAGTTTTAACACAATGTCTTACATTTTTAATAAGTTAGAGTTAGGTTTTGTCAATAGCAGTAAAATGTGCATGGCAAGCGGTACCTTGCTTGTTAACAGAGTGACTCATAGTTGTGAACAGAGTGCAGCCACCATTTTGTGCCGACTGTGAATTCACGTTTACACATGTTATGATGTATTTTGTATAATATTATTTATGTTCTTTAGGGGCACTAAAATAAGTTTTTGTGAGACTCTACAGACAGTAAAATGAGAGTTACCACAGGTAAATACTGTGAATATTATTGTAACTTGAATATGGTGTGTACTCTCTAGTCTAATGTAGATATCTTCATACTTTGTAAATTGTTATATATTTGTAGAAAAATGTAAAGTTATTTTTGAGGAAACAACACTGCATCACTAGAGATGGCACAATATATGATATTATTGCGAGAAAAAAACACTCGGGATAATGGTATATATTAATAAATACCCTCATTTTCTGTTGCTTTCCACACTGACGGGGTGATTGTCTCATCCAAGATCCATGTTCCAAAATTACATTTATCATTGTGACTTATCCTGTGATGGCCTGCCATGTAGCTGGGACAAATACACAGTGTGGTGAATAGAAAACTAGTAAACACACTGTGGGATGGAGCAGTGACAGGAGAGGATTTCTATCCTTCACAAAGAACAAAAGCAATCAGTGTTACCCACTGAACAGCAGCAGATCCATGCAAGCCACCATGCCTCTCTCAGCAGGGAGGGAGAACTAAATTGCACTGTTTAATGTTTGCCTCTTGGTCTGTTGCTCAGCCTGTCCTTGAGAAATGTGTGTTATGACTGAGATGTTGATGGGATCACAGAACAGAACACTGATTTAAATGGGCTTTGTGTGTAACCGTTGGAAGCTGATGCAAAGCATATTAGTGTGTGAGTTTGGACTGTAGCATTAAATCATCCTGAGCCTCTGGATGTGGGTTAGCCATATTAGTGGATCAGATTTGTCTGCATGGAGAACATTCAATACTGGCTGGCACGGGTGTGTGTAGATCTTTGTGTATGTGTGTGTATTTGTGGTCATCTGAGGAATTGAAGCGTAATGGTTGCATTTTTATTAGATGTGTGTGTGCTCCTGGCTGCAGCGCGGCACGTGTCCACTGGCAGCGCGTGACGAGGCAGCCTCGCATGACGGGCTAACCGGGTTGAGGGAGAGAGGGAGGGGGTTGGATGTGGTCACAAGGCTACATGACGACAGTACTTATAACTAATAACTTTTTCTTGTTGTTGTATCTGTACCCTAAAATATTCTTTCTCAGATGGGAGTACATGTACCCCTAGAGTTACTTCGAAGTACTGCAGGGGGTATGCAATATTGTTTTTAAATGTTATTTTAAAAAATATCCGCCATGCACATTTATTTCCTAAAACAATTCAATGATAAAATTTAAATAAATTAAATAAAAATGTACACTATGGTTCTATAAACCACATTTTATATTCAATATTCCTATTACCTATTTTGTGTTAATTTTGGTGGCCCGGACAAAAGCAGTAATGAATCCGTCCCAGGTGGCAGGCATGAATAATAACTATATAGAAACAGCTAGTCTCCTTGCTGATGTTCTTGTTTGTTTATGTTGGTCATATAGAGGCATCAGTGTTAAACTGAAACTGCTTCATAACCAGATAAAGCTTTCTGTAGTACATTTCATTGAATAGTTCAAATGTTTGGGAAATGCAGAGGAGAAGGTGATCGATATCAGTCTGAGTGTTACATAGTCAGTACAAGGTTAGCCTAGCTTAGCATAAAAACTGCATGCATAGAAGAAACAGCTAGCCTGGATCTGTCCAAAGTGACAAATACAGTTAAAGTACCAACATG
>JAGRRF010005588.1:21533778-21547019 GCA_019097615.1 Morone chrysops | reverse complement strand
GTAGTGAAAAGTGAAGGCTTCAAGCGGCTCATTCAGGTGCTCGAACCACACTACGTTATGGTACGCGGAGTATCGGCTGGTAATCTTAGTGATTCCCTTAGTTTCTTTTATTTTGCCCCGGACGGCTTGTTGTCGGAAGCTAACGTTAGCGTAGTGTGATACCTTCTCAAGTGGTTTCTGAGGTTTGTAGTATTTCTACAATAACTGAGCTCCACTTGGCAGATCTTGCAAACCACTTTGGTTTTATCCAGCTCTTTGTCCTTTGTTGTTTTAAATCCGAAATGGTTCCAGATGTCAGACTTTAGTTGGGACGTTTTGCTGAGCGGGGTATTACCTGCAACGGTCATTTTGTGTATGCACGCTTGTGTGCTTGAACGTCAACCTGACGGTAAACGCGCTGCTGCGTCATCACGCATGAGACTACCGGGGTAACTTCATGAAAAAAAAAAAAAAAACCTTAATGGGGAAAATGAATCGATATTGCAAAATTTTCATGAAGTCGATCCAAAATCGATCAAAGCGATTTCTTTACTCTGCCCTACTAAAAAACAGACACCACATCATAAGTGAATGTTGTTATGGCTAGTTTTAACAATTTATATATAAGTATATGGCTGCTTCTCCTAGATGACAGGAACACAGGAATGCACTGCCTGTAAATGGTAAATGGTAATGGACCGACCACTCAAAGCAATGATGGCAAAGCCTAATTCAAAACAGAAATTAACTCAGTTATACACCGATGCAATGTTACATTTCTGCCAGTTCTGCTGTCTGTTGTAACAGCACCTGACTGTCCTCAGTTGCTCTGTGGGAGTGTTTCCAGACAAGCTGTAATTTACAATGAGTACCTGGTTGTTGACACCTGGTGAACTGTTATTTCCTACTGGCATCAAAAGTAAATGCACCCATTTGATCAGACAAGTTCCATGATTTATATCAGGTTTACCTATATACATTCACTCAATCCAAACATTTACATACAATAATGACATAACAGAGCTGGTGTTCATCATTCTTCGAGGAGAAAACTTGTGGGTTTATTTCTTGGCAGTCCGTCAGTGTGAGCATTCCAGCTAATGACTGATAAGGCTGACAAGTGATGATTTCCAGGTCTCAATGCATGCCTTACATGATGAGTCAGTATTGTAGGTCACACACTTAAACACAGGAGAAAAGAGAGGATCTGTTAAACAAACTGAAGGAACACTGATTATCCTCATCTCTACTGCAAAACAACATCGTAACAACACTTACTTTAAATTAAATGTTTGAGTAACTACCAATTCTGAACCTATCGTGACGTCACCCATTGGTTTGTGGAGCACTGTTCTGAAGCCTCGAGTTTGGCATTATGGTCGTCGCCATGGCGTTTTTTCAGAACCAGGTGGATACTGTGAGCTGCTCTCATTGGTTGCACAGTTTCAACTCGTCTATTAAAGGAATGGCGGCTCGCCTGGTCACACACAATCTCATATTCCAGATGCCATACTAAAATATGTTTGCGATAAGATTTGAGGAGAGAAATGGTCAACGCAGAACCCATCAGAATCTGGATCCATATGTTGATCAGCAGTCCTGAGTTTGATCTGAGTTTGGTGCGTTGAGCTGGACAGACTTGCTGAGAAGGACCTGTCAATCACAAGGTAGCCCCACCATAAAGCATACCCTCTATCATCTATTATATTTTAAGCTTTGTCCATTATATATACTGTCAATGGTAGCTACATACACACCTGAAAAAAAAAAAAAATGAGTTGCTCATAAATGAGTCGGCTCTATGAGACGGCTCCTTTTAAAGTATATTTTTTGGGGGGCTTTTATTGCCTTTATTATAGTGACAGCTGAAGACAGACAGGAAAGGGGGGCAGAGAGAGGGGATGACATGCAGCAGAGGCCTCATTCAAACCTCAGATTCAAACCCTCGGCCGCTGCAGCAAGGACTCAGCCTCAGTACATGGGTCACCAGCTCTACCCACTGAGGTAACCGGGTGCCGAGCCGGCTCGAGTTTGAAAGCAGATTTCCTTTTTTTTCCCTTTTTAAATAAATTACTACAAGACGGAAAAATTAATGATCCTATAACAGTACTTTGTTAATGTAGGTTGCACCGGTTGCCAAAACAATACAAATATGATGTTTGATATTATTAAATGTTTTTATACCAAGCATGATGTAAAATGATGGTATTCTGGAAACTAGTTTAGTACACTGAATAATTTAGGTCATATATGGGCACACATACTGATCATACGTAAAATATTGCTACTGGCTAAATTAAGAAGATGTAAATGTCGTTTAGGAACCTAAAGAGCCAACTCCTTTTGCTGAGCTGAGCCAAATGACCTGGCTCACTAAAAAGAGACAGAATTCCCATTACTACTTAACAATAAACATCCAAAAACAACAAGTAAAAATACAGCATAAATATACATAATAAAGTGAAGTAATGAACTGGAGACCATGCAATAGCTACAGAAAATAATATATATATATATATAATTATATTTATATATATATACAAAACATTATAAGGAAAACATACAAACACAAGCAGATGATAACATCTAATTGTGGATGTTCATTTGAACTGTTTCTGGAGACAGATCTAACAAAACTCCATATATCTGCTCGTACCACACATTTACTCAGTATAGACAGCATATAGAGCAGAGGACACATATCTGTGCTGGTGGGGGGGCAGCGCTCCCTGTTGTACTGTGTTATTACTGCTTTTATAAATAGTAACAGTGGGACAAGTTGTCCTCCAGAAGTGGGAGGGACCCAAACCGCCCACCACCCAGTCAGCCTTGAAAAATCCAGCCAGGGGCAAAAAACTGGTGGAAAACAGATGCCTGGGATGATCCTTTGACTGTCCCCTATCCCCAGGGCCCCAAATCATCCAACCCAGTTTTGGATGATGCAGTGTGGCCTCGAGGAATACAACATGCAGAATACATACTTCACACACCAATGTTGTGCATCGGGAGCAATTTGGGGTTCAGTATCTTGCTCAAGGATACTTCAACACGTGGCAGGAGGAGCCGGGGGTCGAACCAACAATCTTTGGATTGGGGGGCGACCGGGGTCTGAGCCACAGCCGCCCCCAGATTTAAATGTTTTGTCAACTTGCTTATCCTCCATTGGTTGCATGCAGTTGGATGCAGTGTCCTAGATTAGGTGCCACCTGTGTGCACTGTGTGACTTTTCATTTAATTTGAATAAATTAATGTGTGTAAACAATTGTAAAAAGATAACTCATAAATTTTTAAATGCTTCAAAAACAGGAGATCTTAAATATATACATTGGTGAATAAGATGTTATAATATGTTATAAGAGAGAGATTCCTAAATATTCTGTGGGGTTGTAAAACAGCTGATGGAGTATTTTGTTTCCCACACAGAGCGACAAATGAAAAATGCATTAGTGTGAATGCATTAAAGTGAAACAGCTGTGTGTCTGTCTAACGTGAGGATTATGAATGCTCTTATTATGGTAATGGATGGTAAAGTGGATGAGAGGAGCACGTGGCAGGTTGGAGTTTTAGACCTGTGTGTGTACACACAACCTCACATTCATTGGGATCAACAGGCCAGAGAGGAGTAATTACAGCCAATGAATGACATTATCTTAAAACATTAAGGCTGAAGCAGATCAGCTCTCCAAAGAGACAATGATCTTTCCAATGGTTCATAATGTTCACTAGCTTCCAAAAAACAATTCCATATTTTTCTTCTATCAGCCTTCTTTTAAACCAGAGTCAAACTATCAAGTCCATCATTAAGAAAAGGTAAATTCTTGCTTGAATCAGTCTGGTACACTGGTCTCTTGAAGGCACACATCCTCACAAAGAGGACAAGAGCAAAGTTTACAGCTCTTAGTTTATGGCTTCACTGTGGCCTCAGTGTGGCCTCTTCTCCAATGAGGACTTCCAGGCACCGACCAAGTGAAGTGAAAAGGAATGACCGAGTGGATTGAGAGAGGGGAGGTGATGGGTGCGTGCAAGGAAGTACCAGGCTGAGCTCTTCCTCTGGCTCTGTGTTTACAGCCCTACATGGGCAGTATATGAAAGCCAGCACATATACAGTACAAGGACAAAAACACACTGACTGCCGCTAAATGGAATGTGACACACACACACACACACACACACACACACACACACACTCCCCTCTCTGAAGGTCTGTGAAAACCTCAACAACCCTCCTCCCGCTGCTGCTGCACACCTTCGTCTGCATTATTATCAGAGAAATGGGGGAGGTTGGGAAGGAGAGGAGTGAAAGAAGGGGGATGGGTGAGTGAAGGACAAGAAGAGAAAGAAAAGGAAGACTAAAGCTCTTCAGGAATCTAACATCGTTGGACCTTCATCTATATGTTAAAGTGATGGCTTTTAAACATACTGTATATATATACATATATTGTGTCCAATGGTCCCCGGAGAGCATCGTCCTTTCCTTGCTGAAGCATGTTTATCCTCAGTGCCCTCTTGCCTTCATACAAAGTTTGTTCCTCTCAAGGGTAGGTTATAAGAGGTGTCTCCTGATGCAGTTTGAATGATTTCTCCATCATCTTTTAAATGATGCTTCAGTAGTCAGCCAAAGCAGTAGTTACCTTCGAACAGGTTTCATCATTTGCCCATGAGTACCACACTCCTGAAATAAAGATTGTGGAGGCCCTATTAATTACTTACATTAATAATAATAGTGTTTTCTCAAAAGATCATTTGGGCAACGTTTAAAAATGTTTCCCAACTTCATGTCCTGTTGCCTATTTGTCTATGAGAAGTGAGGTGAACATCACTCATGCTTATTAATTAATGTTTAAATGACGAAATAGATGTTAATCAATTACACAGCAAAACAGTCTTCCTGCTCCAGGAGTCATTTTTATTTCTCCTAACAAATGTTGCAGCTCAGTCGTGCCTGAGTGAAGCCAAAGAACATAAAGGTATGTACAGTGTGTCTGAATGACAAAAAGCCATCACTTCAACTGATCGATTAAGCTCACAATGCCATGTATGCAATCCCTAAAAAAGGACTACAGACAGAAACAAACCATGGAACAGTGGTTTAATGCTATATGTTTTACCCTAGACTGTCAAGACAGTCCACAATGCTGCAAACAGTTCTGCTGTTTTCTTTCTTCCCACTCACCTTGTTCATCCTCCATTTTTCTACATTCATCTACTCTGTCCCTTTGTTTCTATCCTGTTGTAAATAGCTGTGTTTTCATTCAAGCATTATTAAGCTCTTTTTGCCTGCAGATTAATCAGATAGCATCTTATCATGTGGTTTGTGGTCTAACATGAAGGACATTACTTCCCCGACCCCAGCTGATGTATTATTACTGTGATATCAGTAGACCAGAGAAACTTACAGGTTTGACTGCAGGTATCAGTCAGAGCCCAAGATGTTGTGATGGTCTAACTGTTTCAGGAGATATTGACCTAAAATAAAATCACTGACTGTACATAATTAGTGTCAGAGCCTCCATGTCTGAGAAGTGGGGCCAATGCAGTAGTACCAGCTTTAAACCAGCATTCTTTCTCATGGCCAGCAGGGGGCAGCTCCATTGGTTGCCTTTAATGTAATGACAAAAGGAGCCAACTTCTGACTTTCATTAGCTAAGTAATTGGTTTATGGTTTCAGTCTCTAGTTTGAAGTCTTCTTCCATACAGCATGATGTTCATTTAGTAAATTATGGTCCCATTTAACGTAAAATAGACAATAAAGCAGGGTATGCTTTAGAGCTACCTTGTGATTGAATCACAAGTTAGCCGTCATTCTCAGTGAGTCACACAATTTAAGATTATAAAGCCAGGCTTATCAGTGCTGTGACATCAAGCTACGAACAAAAGGCAATGGCCACACAAACAACAGACATTATTGCCAGACACTCACTCCTTACACATCAGTGACTTCTGGCTCCTTCAGTAAGGGTCAGCACCCTAAGGTGTGATCTTCTTGAGTCTGACAGGTCCTGGATCTTATCTTACATACTTAACTTTTTAGGATAAGAGTCCAGAGCATTGTGAAGGAGCACCAATGCAGGGTCAAACTATTTAGTCACCGAAAACAAAATTATGTCTTTAATTAAACAGGCCAGGTTCTCAGAAATTTCACTCCATTATAGACCCATTAATTTACAAAGTGATTGCTTGGACCAAAATTAAGTAGTAAGAAGTAAAGTAACCTCCTGTCAAGTTAGTCAGGTAAGGTAGTAAGTAAGGTAGTCACCTTACCTTGTCAATGGTAAAGGCACCAGTATGCTTCAAATGGAGCTTGTCAGACTGCCAACTTTCTGGCATTGGATTGGCAGGCCTAGGTTTGGTCATAGTAACTTTACACATCTGACAATCACGCCCACTTTATGCAATGATTGGCCATGTGTGTAAAGTGCAACACCAATGCCTTCAAGCAGAACCTGTCTGAAAGTCCATTTGAGATTGATTGTATCTCATACATCAGGCTTTTCCCCCCACCTTTGACTGTTGCCTTTCCGAAACAGATATCACTTCAGCAACACCTTTGCAATGGCTAAAACTTTGGAAAGCCTATGAGCACAGCTTGGGAAGACAACCCACTACAACTTACTTGAGCCATTATGGGCCTAAGCAGCTACAAAGCTATAAGAAAAGAACAGCCTATCCCATGAGTTTGCAGAGGAGGTAAAACAGATTTAGCAGGGACAGGGAGAGCACATAACTGAAACCTTGAGAAAGAATGGAACTGAAGCTGCCCTTGTGGCTGGCAGAAAGCAAAAACATTCAATAGCTGAGAGTGATACTGACATCGAGTTCATGGTCTATCAATATTATAGCATCAGTGAAGAAGCCATTAGAACCAAAGGGTCTGGAGGGTCAGGCAGCTAAGGACAAGAAAGACTGGCAGAGACATGGGTAAATTCTGACAAACAGAGGGGATCTGCAAAGAGAGTTAGACAGACTGAAAGGAGATATAGACAGCAAACTAGATGTACCTGATGATATTAGGTAGTGGAAGAAGTGAAAATGTGCCTGGGAGCATTGAGGAAGTGAATTTTACACAAGAATTAGCTAAGACAGCATTTCAAATTCATTTAAATTTATCTGATCACCCTTCAGCATGGATACAGTGCTCTGAATGCAGTGAAGCATGGAATAAAGATCAGATTAAAATGACATTCAATAACATACAACAAAGGGTATACATTTATAACAGAAATGTTGTGATATGTTGTGATACAAGAGCATTATAATGGGGCCAATTATGGACCAAACTATAGAATATTTATGTAAGAGTATGAAGCAGAAATCCCTACTGACTCCAGATCAAACAGAAAGTAGCATGTTGTTCAATGTATTATGCCAAACCAATGCCAGTTTCAAAGTTGCCTGACCACGATTTCTATGTTTCTTAGTTAGCTTTTGTGATGTCTAACTCTGCAGAAACTGTATGTCTAGATACCACCAGAGTATAAGTTGCCCAGCTTTGACATATAGCAATTTCCAGCAGGAGCTAATTTCTAGCAAAGACATAGTTCAAAAAACAGCTGACAATGTTTTTTTGAGGGTCTATTTAGCAACAGGGACAGAAAGAGACAATTCTGTTGATTTTGTATAAGTGGTGGGATCAAACTGGATGCAGGATTGGTATTGACTTTACTGTTCTGAAAGTGTGGCCGTGCAAAAGGACCCTCTGATCTGAATTGATGCAGTGGCAGCTACATACATGTTATTTAATTGCCAGCATCCCTCTTTCTTCCCATACACTCCTTATTCTGTCTGTGACTCTTCGTCTACCTGTCAATCAACACTGGTGGGAGCAGCCAGCATGCAGGCAGCTGTACCGTCAAACCTCATGTCAAACCTGCTCACTCTGCTCTGCCCTTCCCAGCAGTGATGGGCGAAGTGGCAGCAAGGCGAGAGCGATGCGTGCAATGAAGAGAGTCGCAGAAAGAGAAAGAATGAGAGAGTTTCAGCCTTAGTACTTCTCAGCCCGGGGGGGTCGACATGTCTCGCCATCAGAGGAAATCTATTTAAAGGAGAAAGACTTCTCACTATCTGCCTGCCAATGAGAGAGCAGAGATAGGGAGGCAACCTTTTCTTCCTCCTCTCCTCTTTCTCCAACAAAGACAAAGAGAAATAATTTTAGCATTCTGTGGAGTTGAGGTGCTGCCAAGCCAGCCACAGGGAGGAGGTTGATTACACATTGTATGTTAAATTAATTGTTTTAATGCTGCATTAGATATAAGAAGGCTGATACAGCTTAGTAAATAATACACTGAGGAGACATAAAAAATCGCATACATCATAGTTCATAAAAATGCAAAACAACAAAAATGTACAAGACTAAGAGTCTGCTGCTAAACTGGTGGAAATTTAGCCATGTTCTGTGTATTTTGATTCAGTGACACTTAGAAAATCCTGCGACACCTCTAGAATCAGGTGCACACCAAAAAGTCCCTCCTCGGTGGTTAGTACTTTCCAAAAGTACAGGCTTGCATTGCTAAACATTCATGATTGGTCGAGTATTGGCAGCATTTTATTTTAGCCACCATTTCAAAAATCCTGCAGGTTTAAACCAGTTTTTTTTTTATTTGTTGTGCTTCTACATATCACCGTGGAGTTAGAGAAGAAAGCATTCAACAGACTGACCGATGATTGTTCAGCTAAACTGCTGTTTTTTTTAAATGTCAGTGGACTAATTTGCAGAACATTTTAAGGTCACATATTTTAAACACAGACAGCAACAGGCTGAAGGAACCTTTCTTGAAAAATAGTTCTTGGGATTAAAGGAAACATTGCTTTAGAAGGGGTAACAGGAAAATTACACTGAATAATAGTATTAATCAAAATCAAAGACACAAAATGAAATGGCAGTTTCACCCTTGTGTTGCAATAATCCACTTTCAACAAATAATTCATACGTTTAGAAAGTAAAAACAAACACACAAATATATCCATTCTAATTTACTGTTTAATCAATCATCGTTGAAAGATCAACCACTGGAGACCATTGATTTGTGGAAAAACCTCTCACTTCAGTTGCTACATGACATCATGTGCCCCTAAAACAACAACCACCACAGCAGTCCTTTTCTTTTATGGAACACGCCTTGCTCCTCTGACATGACGTAATGGGCTGTTTGGAGACAACAATGCCATTAAGCAGAGTTAATTGCTCCCAGCACTTTACGTCGTCCTGTTCTGACACTGGAAAGAAGAGTATGTGCAATGTGTATTCTCACTGGTCTTTAAGGTCATTCTTTGTGTAAAGCCTGTCAGTGGTTCAGGTTTAATATCATATTGCCAATTCAAATCCAGTTTCTAACCATTTAACACACTTTTTCAGTTAAATAACCAATATTGAAAGAATCATTTTCTGTTGGGTGAGGAGCCAGAAACAGTTTTGTGTGTCAGTCTGATTAATGTTATGACTATGAGATGTGCAGCAAAAGATATAAAATGTTGTTTATATTTGTATCTGACACATTAAATTTAAATAAAAACCTTTTTCTGTTTCTCTCAAGCTTCTTGATCCATATCCTAGAGGTCCTGATTCAAAACCATTAAACTGATTATCTTAAATTATTGATGAATGATTGTTTAAATGAGAAATTCCAGGATATTATGCAATTGGCTGATGGTTTCACACAGAAGTTTCTTCCCTTCAAAAATAATTTTGCAATTTGTCCAAAGGTTTTATTTTAGCCTTTGCAGAATTAATGCTAATTAGCAACAGCTGATATATTTTGCTGCCAGTGACACTGCTCAATGTAACCAGCAAGAGAGAGAGAGAGAGAGAGGATGACATACAATAAAGGGCTACAGATACAGCCCTGGTCAACATGAACATGCCTGGCTATTGGCCGTTAAGTTGAGGATTTTTAAACTTTTATAAAAATTGACTCAACTCTGTGTGACCACGGCATCCACAGGAAACACATCAAGGAAAATAGGAAAAAACTACTTCAGCAGAGGTAGAATACAAAGATGCCTCAGGCTGAATGGATGTTCCACAGCGACCTATTTCCCAGAGAGCCCTGTGCCTCCCATTTTTTGTGATGGATGCTTTCAGACATCTTTCCCTCCTCCTCTCACTGTTTCTTGCCCTACAGATGAGGACAGTTGGCGGTGTGTGTGTGTGTGTGTGTGTGTGTGTGTGTGATTGGGTGGCACAGTGTGCTGCACAGTTGCCAGCTGGCCTTGCTTTAATTCAAAGACCCACACAAAGGCAAGTGTTAACACAAGCATATCCCAGACACAGATATGTTTAAGCACATGACCTCTGTGGCTTCATTTTGACATTATTAAGTAAGCAAGAGGAAGAAGTGACATAAGTAATGGTGGTTTGGGGTCAGGAGTGATAAAAGCCATGTAGGGGACGGGAAGTACTATCGCTGGGAGAGAGCAGTCCTGCTGTATGATGGTAAATAGATGAGAATGACGATTAAACACACGCAAGGTTCAGGACTAAAATCTACTTACACTATATGGTCAAAAGTATGTGGACAACCCTGTCCACATACTTTACTGTACTTTTGGTGTGGATTTCTTTTGTTCCTGGTTTTGTCAACACCTTCTCACTCCCAACTTCAAGTAGTGCAGCTTGGTCAATGGCCCTCCACTTTAAAATATGACACTGTTGGTATCCCTCTAGTGTCATTTCTGGCTGCACATGTTAGCAAGACTAAATCAGACCAGAAGTTACAGACTTTGTACTGTAACTTCTGGTCAAGGTAGCAATAATAAATATGCAATGTCTAATTAGATGTTCAAAATAAATTGCGTTGCAAAACTGCAGTTTGGTTAGAAAACTACTTGGTCAGGTTAGGAAACAGATATGTACCTGTTACCTACATGAATAAATTGTGAATATGTTACGCACGTACGTATGTTTAAGTAAGTTTACCATTACTTACATTACTATAAATTACTTACTTACTACTTATTTTTATTTACTAGGATAAGTTACTGAATACAACTGCAAATGTACAGCATTACACAACCGTACTTACATTACACATATTAACATTATTGCAGACCAAAACATATTTTCTATGTAATTTTTTGTTACATTTTTCCTACTTTCCAGGTAGCCACTCATTTCATTCTTACTATAAAATCATAATGAAGACACTTAGCTTCATGTTCCATCACAGTGAACATCATTTGCGGAACTACGACTTCCAAATGAATTTTGCTGTGCCACTTTCTGATGTGATTGAGCATTGCAGATGTGCAGTCAAGATTTATATTTTGGATGTTGGATCCAGAGGTGGGGGTAGTTATGTTGTTAATTTTTGCAACTCAACAAAATATTAAATAAAAAATTCGGTCCCCATTTGAATTTAAGATGAGCCTCTCGGATTAACAATGATCGAAAGGCTAATGGGTAATGTTATTTACTGTTAGCCCAGCAATGATAAAGAACACCAAAAAAATCCACTCCTTTCCCTAAAGTCAGTAGGGCAGATTGTGTGTGTGGGTGGGTGTCACAGGGGCTCAGTGTTGTGCAGGAGACAGACGTCATCCTGTCACTTTGCCAGCACTAAATGGAGGGACTTCTCATTGGCCCAGCTCCCTCCAAAAGAAAAACAAAAAAACAACCTAAATCAGATTAAACTTCTTTTCTAATCTCAATCAGTGGGAATCTCCACCACAAACCCCCCTTCACTCCTGCTACTATCTATCAAGGGCAGAAACAACGAAGAAGAAATAAAAAAGTTAGGTATGTGTATTTTAAACAAAAAGTATTTTTATATAAGTGTTTTCTTATCTAATGCTGCTATCAGCAGGTTGACACCATTTGGCAATATATTGATTTATATGAGAGTTTTCTGTTCCACCACCACTATGAGTAAGGTTTAGTTCAATTTAGGCCTCCCTCTGCATCTTTCCGGCGATGGTATTGTGAGGGCTGCGTCCAAGTGTTTTTGTAACTTCGAGTGGGGCCATTTGGAACAGATACAGACACTTTTGCCTTTATACATGGTCAGCTGACACATCTTTCAAACTACTTTGTTTGGGTCACAGTCCTGGTCAAAATAATTTCATTTCTCATAGTATCATGATATTTATGAAAATATGCTTAAAGGTCCTTAAAGGTTTGCAAAAATTTAGGATAATCTTTTCTCAGAAATGGAATATAATATTCATAGGTATGTTTTCTAGTAGTGTATAATCTCCTGAAAATAAAAATGGTGTTTTTGTTACCAGTTTATATCAACAGAGAGTGCGGGTTGCCTTCCATGGACTCTGCCATGTTGAACCGCCATGTTTCTACAGTAGTCGGAGAAACCAAACATCTTAAAACACTCTTATTGTGTCACCGACAGGATAGCTCAGATAGAAGCTTCATCTCCCTGTTGTTCTTTAGTTTGAAATCCATCAATTTCCTGGCCAAGCCGAGCCTTCAGCCATGGTAACAGGCTTAGGATTTTAAAAAAATGTGGGCTCCCACTTGTTACAATCAAAGTCCAGAAAACTGTACGCTGGTGACAGCATTTTCAAGTCAAGCCATGTGAGAGAATTTCGAGATTATCCCAAAAATGCAATTCATCACAATATACTTATATGTGAGTGATAATGACATGATAACATCGCATATTGTTCCATCCCTAATTATAACATGATACTTCTAGTGTCTGTGCTTCTGAAAGTGAAATTAGTGAAGCTGTAAATACTGGAAGGGAGGGCTTAGCACACACCATTATCCTTTACAGACACTGATAAATAAATACTAAACAAGATATTACGATTAAGTTACTGACTAAAAATGCAAATGTACAACATTTAAAGGACCGTGCCAGCTGAACTGCTGAATGAGCAGCAATGCCGGTAGAACTTGGATTTTGGATTCAGAGGTGGTGGGTAGCAAAAGAGATACATCATGCTACTTCTTGAGAGCAGATAAAGGCTGCAGTGTGTGTGCGTGTGTGTGAGTCTGTGTGTCTGTGGCTAAGGGCCCACAACTGAGAGTGAGACACTGAGAAAAGAAGAAACATTATTCAGCCAAGGACACGTCCGTATACACACTATATATCCATTGTGACTACGCACTTTCTTTATATGCACTGTACTCTTCCAAGTGTGTGTACTGTATGTTAATACAGCAGCATGCCAACACATATGCTTACTGGTCCACCTCCGACAGGCCAACAAACACTTGCTAATGTTCCAATGGGAATATTCAGCAATGCATCCAACCCTCCTCCCACTCTTCTGTACATCTTCATCCCTCCTCCCCCTCCTCTCTGAAA
>JAGRRF010005588.1:21512258-21529048 GCA_019097615.1 Morone chrysops | reverse complement strand
TAAAAATTATAAAAATCTTTCTGTGTACCATCTTTCTGTGTAAATATCTCATGTTACAACGTTGACACTTGCGGCTTATAGACAAGTGCGGCCTATATATGTACATTTTGTTTTTCTTTTTAAATTTAGTTGGTGCGGCTTATATTCAGGTGTGCTCAATAGTCCGGAAATTATGTTATATACGAAATCCACTTGCCACTAGATGTCGCACTCGAGCACAGCATCTCAGACCAAATAGGCTCTATGGCTGACCAGACTCACTAAAACACTAAAATCACCAACTCTCATTTGGTGGAAGTAAATCATTAATTCACTGACGCAGACAAAAAAAAACCAGCAGTTCCAGTCGCTCTACTCACGCACATGGAGGGACTCACATGCACACACGGCCAGACCGGGTAGGCATAAGGTGTGTGATGTCATTCTCTGCTCGGGACACCATACATAGAAAATAGCTGTTGGCTGCTATATTTATATTCTTATATACATATGTGTATCAAATATTTTATATTGCACACATCAAAATGTATTTTATACAGCTTTATATGGGCTATATTTAATATGTAGCACAAAGTCACTGTTGTCCATTAAGGTCTGAGTCATGGTCAATGAACTGGCCATGGGTAAAACTGAAGCCATACACCTGAGGTTAACAGTGTGTGACTTCATAGTTGACTGTCTGACTCTTTGAGAGGAGACCACCATTATTGAGGGATTTCAGCCTAATGAAACCTCCTTAAAGAAGATTACATGAGAAAAAGAGATATATAGCTGTACAGATTAACTCTGCTCTGCTGGGGATCAAGACCATAATGCACAGCATTGTGTAAAAAGATTAAAGTGCCTTTATCGTGTGTGTACTGTCCCATTCTAAGTCCCAGCACAGTGAGATGGCACTTGCCTTATGATTCAGCTCACAATTCAATTTAGTCCAATGAATCTAATTATACTGAGGACATCTGCAGCAAGACCACTGACCTCACTGTGAGAGCATGTAATCTACTGCCTGACAGAGTGAGCTCACACTGTGTGTGTGTGTGTGTGTGTGTGTGTGTGTGTGTGTCCGTGTCCGTGTGTGCATGTGTATACAGGCATGCCCTAATGTGCATGAGTGTCCCAGACGTGGTGTGTTCATGGACCACAACTCAGGTGTGTACTGTCACTGAATGGATGATGATAGTAAGGCTAATGTCACTACAGCAGAACAGCTCTGTATACATTAGGAATGTCCAAAACGATTTTAACAGGGGCGATACTGATATGATTATTATTCTAAAATAAAAAGAGAGTAAAAAATAAACACCTAAAATTAAATGATAGCATAAAATGAAAAAATGCACGTCCCTAAAGACTCTCATGGCTTGTATCTGTTTGCATGGATGTGTATGGTGAGAGGGACTTTCTGAGCTTTGTGTTTGAGTGAGAATGTACTGCAGCCAACAGGTTGAATAAGGAACTGCAATGGTTCTGTTTTAATCCCTGTTTTTAATGTCAAAACACTGCTCTCTCGTGTAAAATTATGAGGCTGCACAGAAAACATAATTGACAGGTCAATGATTAATTTGTTGCTAGCAGCACTTCAAGCAGTAAATTGTGTTCATACCCATGTAGTGCAACATATCTGTAGTTACAGCAATGTAACTGTCTCAGTTCCAGTTACACACAGCACAAATTCAACATAGATACACTGAGGTGAAAAATCATCAATATTAACATTCATCAGTAATATTATGGTATTTAACTACAGAAAGCATCATTGAACACTGATCTAATGACCTGAATTAATCAAATCTGTACTGATGTAATGCACTGCAGATTCAGCCTTTGTAGTTGCAATAGTAGAGTAACAATCTAATACACTGTACATGTATTATTGCTAATACATTATTTCAGTTAGGAACCTTCAGATGACAAAAGCTGATTTTGGCATTATTGCCTTATAATAGCACTTAAAATGTAAACATAGTTCATTAAATGATGTGCACATTACTATAAAGCATAATGGCACTTCATTTGGGAGAGTGACACCATTTAAATGTCCTTAATAGCAAAATCAGCATGACATCACGCTCATTACACTATGATAATCACTATTTCTTAATCATCAACTGGGGGGGACAATAAATTAAAACAAGAAAATTAGCTGTAAACTGGGACTCTGTACATCTCAAAAGTCTTAAAGTTTTAATTTCCTTTAATCCCACTTCGAGCAGAGCGCAATGAAAATTAGCACTATATGGTCCTCTGACTACAGCTCTGCCCACAAAATAGAGGTTTCATCACCTTACCCATCACACCACTGGTAGTAGAGCTGCCATGCAAGGCGCTGAAACTGCTTCTGCATTCTAACAGCCAGTGCACCACTCAACAAACCCAGATAAATCTGAGTGCAGTATCTAAAATGCAGAAGACTGGACCAGAGTGGGTACTTACAGGAGTAGGAGATGCGTCTTCTCCAGCCCAGGCAGTCAAGACCAATGGGGGTGCTCTGAGAGAAGCAGTGGGCCTTAAGGGGCATCCCCCGGAAGACATCGATGAGCCCTAAGGTGAATCCAGCATCAGCCTGTGGTAGGAGGATTAGTTCAAATCACTGATATTATCACTGACATACATTTGTCTGCTAACAATGAATTAGAAGTGGACCTGTCAAACCATAAAAGACAATCTTTTACTGGATACAACAATGATGTAAATAAAAGAATACAAGACGAATGGGCATGCATGAACTAAAGTGCAGAAAAGAAGAAAGAAACTAGATTAGAAGGCCATGCCTGAAACAGAAAGTATTTCCACGACAAACTGTCAGAAACCACCAGAGAGAAACAGACTGTCCAGCAAGGACCTCAGAAGCAAGACAGAGAAGGAAGAAGATGAGGACTACAAAGACTTCCAAGGTTTGGATCTTTGTTCTGGCAGCTCACCACGCTGTGGACACATCTTACTTTGTCCATGTCTTCAGATAACAGTGTGCTGAGTTGGACCAGACTCCCTCTGATGGCTCTGGCCAGTTTGCGTTTGTATTTCTTTTGCTCTTCAATCCAGAGGTCGTCTGAACACTTTTGCCTTCGCCTTTGGGCACCTCCATCACGGCCTATATCCACCTGCCAGGCGGTCCTCAGCCCACCAGGAATCACAGAGGCCTTCCCCTCGCCCTTCACCTCCAACAGCTTTCTTGTTCTGGACTTGTTGGCAGGTCGACCAACGTTTTGTATGCCCTTTTAAGTGTACAGTTAACTGGTTAGTCACAGTCACCATTTCTATACTGACTCCACTCCCAAGTCCAGCCCAGGTACAGTGCATGACTGTGGCTATTGTTACCTCCAGATAGTGATTGTAACTTCGGATAAAGGACAAGTATGCAGTCATTGCTGTCAATGTGTTTGTATATGAGATGGGGATAAGAGTGAAATCACTACAGGATCTTGTACTTGTCACTTCCATTCACTGATATAGAGCTGGTGTGTCAACCCCAACACTTTGCAATTTCAGTGTCCTGTCCATTGATCAAATTTAAAAATGCTAATGAAATAGAACAGATTGAGTACCTAATAGGGTTGCAAAAGTTGATTAATCTAGTTTAGTCTATAAAATGCTTATCACAAATTACCAGAGCCTAAAGTGATATCTTCAAAAAACTTATCTTGTCCAACCAACATTCCTCCTTACTTACTTACAGAAAAGCTGCAAACCCTTACATTTAAGAAAGTGGTTTTTGCTTGACAAATGACAATTAATTCATGATCAGAATAGTTGGCAACTAATTTTCTTTCGATCTACTAAATGTTGCAGCTCTAACGAAACAGATATGACACTCCACACTTCTTTACACCCTGAGTATAGTTTCATTGTCAGGAAAAAGTCAATGAATCAATAAACAATGCTGTTTTCTTCCTGCATAATCCCCAAACAACCTACTTGAAAACTATCTGATAAATTTCAGATATCAGTCAGCTTGGTAAGGATAGTATGTTACCATAGAATGACCCTTTTAAATCTACAGACGCCGTGGGTCACCTTCCATGTAGTCATGTTGAACCACCATGTTTCTACAGTAGTCCAGAATAGACAGACCAAACACTTGCTCTAAATAGCCACTGTAGTTTCTCCTTTGCACTTGGAAAGGGAGGGTGAAGTGAGGTAGTGACAATCTGCAACTATAACACTAGATGCTACTAAATCCTACACACTGGTCCTTTAAGTGTCAAGTGTGAGACTAAAGGCTGCAGTATACTTGCCGTTCCCAACCTGTCGCGCGAAACTGTGACGTCAAAATTACGTCGATCTTGCTGGCGCGCCAGGATTTTGGCCCGCATGCGTGAAGTTACGCACCGCTCCTTTTTTTTTTCAGCTGATGGCGAGAAATCGCCATGAATGTTGGAAAAGAGGAGGCCATATGCCGGAAAATTTGGAAGAACCTCCGCGACTGATTTGGAAAATCAAAAAAGAGGTTGCCATTACCTTTTACTTCTTCTAGTGCGTAGAAATAGCAAAGTCGGTAGCCTTTACTCAGCTGCGACACCTCTGTTCAGGAGAAGACTGCAACTACTGTCGCGACCACCACGTGCAAGTATAAATAGTTACGGTGCTCCTGTGACGTCACATTGTCGCGGGACAGGTCGGGAACGGCGAGTCTACAACACGCTTTATGCATGAAGGACCCCATTCCGTATGCGTGTCAGGCCAATTGGGCTGTTAATGCCATTTGTGTTAATCTGGCCCAGAGAAGAGAACGAAGGAACAAGTGAACATAAAACACCACACAAATTGTTCTGATTATGTGATAAATCTGCAGTTGGCAATCCTTAAGAGTATTATGTATTGAGTCTGGGAAAATCCTGTGTAGCAGCAGCTGCTCTTAGTCTTATTCTATTTTGTACCATGTGGAAGGAATCCACAAGGGGGGGCTAGTCCTCAAGTTATCCTGCTCTGATTTTTGTATCACAGGACTATTGTAGGAACTGGCAAGGAGGTAGGATGATAGAAAGCAGCTAATTCAAAGAATGGAAACCTACCACACTACTGGGGGTCAGGAGGGAGAAAGAGCTGATTCTGCTGTTTCTCTCCTCCTCTTCACCTAGTTCACAGAGAGCCACAAAGAAAGAGGGCCATGTTCTCTGTCCCAACCAAGATACTGACAGATACAGACAAACTGGCAACCACCCTCAGACACACATTACTACACAAAAACACCACTGATTGCAGAGCAAGAGATTAACTGGTCTTGGTTTTTCTTTTCTATTTTCATACTTTGTGTGTGTGACATGAAGGTCGGGGATTAAACACTTTTCCCAGGAAGCTGAAACCCCATTCGCATTTTAATTAAGGCCTGAACAAGGATTGTTTTATCTATTGGGTTTGATAGTGAGACTTCCAAAAAGGAGGGGCCTTTATGACATTTATACATACACATCAGAAATATGAAGATTAGATATTAAGATGACAGTTTCTTTGTAATGATGTTACACATTTCTTTTAAAATTTCACAAAACTCTGCTCTGTGCATGATGAACAGACTTTTTCTTACCTCTAATTCGTTGATGGAGCCAATGGCATACAGGCTGATGTGTGACTGGCTGTCTATTCTGCCCTCGGCTACCTCCAGAGGGCTGAGGCAGAGACCCAGAGGGCTAGCTGAGGGTTTTAGGGTTTTAGGTCTCTTGGGGGGGTCTGTCAAACCCTCCACGCTGACCGACTGGCCCAGAAGGATAGGAGAGACAGAACTGTACCTTGCTGAGTGAGGGTAGCGAAAAATCTTGCGCTGAGCCGCTGGCCTAGGGCTGTTAGGTTTAGGGCTCATTGGTCGTAGGGGACTCTCAGTCAAGCTCTCACTGGCCACTGGGTGAGACCTGGTCCAGGATGGCGAAATCTGATGAGTAAGGATGACTTGTGAGCAGGGGCTCAAAGGTGAGACAGGGCTGATGTGATTGGGCAGTGGGACTGCAGAGTCATCTAAAAATGGAGACAGGCCAGACACACACAGTGTGGTAGGTAGAACATTTGGGGAACATTTTCTTCTCTGGCCCTCAGACTTGCACCCGTGGGGGGTTTCGATTCCACTCCCTTGTGGAACTCCACGCTTGGCGATAGGATCCGTGTGGCGAAGGGCTCTGAAGGACGATGGTGACCCTGGACTGCTGAGCCTGTCCAGGAGTGGAGAGGACAGAAAGTCCTGCCCAGAAGCCATGTTGCTACATTCCTTATCTGGCACTGAAAGAGTTCTTTTCAGAAGCTCAGCCTCCTTTGCCTTTTTCAGCTTCCTCCAGGATTGTTTGGCTTTACCTGAATCTACATCAATGCCCATAGTGGCCTGCTCCTCATTCTCCTTATCCATTGAACGGGGCTCAAACAGACTGGACAGGGACTTGTGTGCTTGTGCGAAGCGCATGCGGATGTTTAAACTGTCGTTGCTTTTGCTCCTCTTGTAGGTCTGCCCATTAGGTGACTGGACTTGCCTAAGGAGGGGGTTGTCTGGGCATGGTCCCTCGTTACCCTCCCTGCTACTACCTTGGCTGACTAGCTGACGGACATGCCGAGTGTGGGGTGTAGAGGGCAAAAAGCCACAGTCATCTTCTTCTACCTCGTCATGCAATGAGGAAAATGCTTGGTGGACTGTTTGGTTGAGGATGTCATCTTTGACAAAAACCTCATCGTCTAAGTTGTCCCTCAGCAGCCCTTGCTCAGGCAGAAGGCCTTCACCTACTCCATCTGATGACTCCTGGGGTACCTCCTCACTTTTGGCACCTTTTGAGCCCTTAGCCTTCCTAAAAGAAGGCATTTTAGCAAAGACAGAGAACTTAGAGCCTTTATTGCCTGTCTGGTTGCCTTTTGTTTTGCTTCTCTTCATTTTGTCAGGATTGGCATTACTGGCTGAGATAGCAAAGTGAGGATCTTCCAACTCATCACAGTTGCTACTAGCTGAGGTGTAAGACACAGCATCATAGGCAACAGTCATGGGTCTACAGCGCTTTTCACTACTACTACGTAGGACAGGTGTTGCTGGGTTCACCTCAGGTTCTAACTCAGCAGTGGTAAAAGAATCTTCCTCCTGCTCATTCTGGCGAGGCGGACTGGAGATGTCCCCTGAAAAGTTAACATTATCCTTAACTTCCTCAGCAGGCCACATGATCTCATATTCTTTTGTTGTTTCTATTTTTAAAGCATCTTCTGTTGTGCAACAATGTTCCAGTGAACGCTCAGCCTCTAGAATTGGCTCTAAACTACTGACAGCAAGCAGGTTAAGGCTATCAGGGTGTGAGTACCTTACTACCCTTACCTCCTGCTGTGGAGCTGGCAAGCTGACCTTTCTGTGGTCTCTGCACTCCTCAGCCAGTGCAGGTTCCTCAAAAGATTTGGATAAGCTAACTCTTTTTTTGTTGGGTAAGCTGTGATCCCCTGGTTGGCAACAATAGTATTTCTCTTCTTTAAATTCACTGTGTACTAATAGGCCTCTGCTCTTTGAACTTGACAGTGAAGGCTTCAGGGCTTCATTTCTCTGTGAGTTAGAATACTTGCATTTCAGAATTTCTACAGCAGTGTTATCCTGAATACTCTTCTCTGTCTGTACTTTTTCTAATTCATCTGCATGTGCCAGGCTTAAATGTCTGTGGCTATTAAGGTCTTTCCATAGAATAGATTCAGAGTCCTCACTGCTCCAGTTGGGTCTGTGGTCTGGTGAAGGCAGAAACACCTCAGACTCTTCCAGAAGCTTGTCTACCTCTGCCAAGGGGTCAGAGGTCACATTCGTTGATGGCTCAACAGGAGGGCAAATTATTCTCTTATTACTTTTGTAGCTGCTCTGGGTTCCCCCTGAGAAACAGCCTACACCCTCCCCTCTCCCCACCCTATTTATACTGGACTTGGTGTTATTGTTGGAGTCTGAGAGCAGAGAAAGAGAAGCCTGTAGGCTACAGGAAGGTTCAGGGATCTTCAGCTCCAGCTGAACTTGTTTACAATGACTAGAAACTGTGCTGACAGTAGTTTGTATGTTTGTCAAAATGGCCTTTTGAGCTATGTGAATGGACTTAGTAGCAGCAGGACATGTTGATGTTTTTCCTATCTCACTAGGTACATGCTGAGTTAAGTAGGCATCTGGATCACTGGTATTTGCTTTAGGAATTACTCTCAGGTCACTGTGCTCAGAAAGCTCTTTTGTGCAAAGTTTTGAATGTGGATGACTGATTTTGCTTACTGCTTCCACAATTTGTTCCTGGTCAAGATAAACATGACTGCCCTTCACCTCCTGCTCCTTGTTTTGCTGGTGAAGAGAGCAGGATGACCCTACCCTCCTCCTGTCTCCTTCAGTGTTGTCTGATAACGGAGGGGAGGTATCCTCTGCTCCTTGGTTGCCAGAAAAAAACAGCAGATTATTCAAGAATGGGTGATGAGGATATTCCTCAGTCCCCTTACCAGTGTCAGATTGGATTTGAGTTGAGTCAGGGCCTGTTTCTACACAGCCTGAGACCCAGAGCTTTTCGACAGAATGGAGCTGCCAATTAGAGGGTATTTCTATCGTAGCACCCCCCTGATCCAATTGATTAGGGATTAAATTCTGTGGTTGACCTGGAATTTGCCGTGGTTGTAAGCTTGTATTCTGAAGTCGTTTCTGATCGGGTAGCCTCTCAGTGAGCTCCTCCCTGTGTACAATTGGGACAGGTAAGGTTAAAGCAGAACCCTTTGGAAGCACAGTCAGCTCAGTAGCACAGGTATCCGATGGAAAAGAGACTGTGGTCTCTCTGGAGAATGTGATGGAGGAACAGATTTCATTTACTGTCCCAGGTGGTTTAGTCCCCTCTGTTGTAGTGCCAACACACCCACACTGCTCTGCTTGGAAGTAGACACCTGACACCCATGCCTTATCTTGGGGCTTTGTTACACTAGTACAAACCTGAGGGTGGATCTCTGACAGTCCTCTGTTGGAGCTCTTCTCACACAGAGTTTGTGAGCAGCAAATATCCACCTTGTGTGCCAATACATCAATTTGTGTATCGAGTATGTCTCTGAGCCCTGACTTTGTGTCACTATTTGTCTTTGTACCATGTGCTTCTGTGATGTTTGGACTTGCTACAACGTTTTCTGTAATTATCTCCGATTTATAGTGTGTTGCTGTACAAGTACGGTCAAATGTCTGTGCATTTATTATATCAGTGTAATGTGTATCAGCTAGGCATGTGTTGTCTATACAATTTTCTGCTGTTTTGCGATGTGTTTCACTACAATATGTCCCCACACTCTCGTACAAGTCCCATTTGTTCTTGCTGTGCACTTCATCATAATTGATTATATCCTGTGTATCATTGCAGCCATTGTTGCATATATTTAAACCTCTGTTTTTCTCTACAGAGTAAGTACTCACCAGTTCAATATTCTCTACTTCTACATCCTGAACTTTAAATAATTTTTCACCATTTGTGTTCTCTAAGCTTTTTCTATCAGTGTTTCCTGTCTGTAACCTTATCTCATGTTCATGTGTGCTTTTCTGTTGTGTCTCCACAATTTTGGCCTCTGTAGGATCTACATGTATCATGCATATTTCTGAGTGTGTAGATTCATTCAGCCTGTTGGGATTGCTTTCTTCAGGCCGCACATGCAACTTCACTTCCTGAGTGTCTTGTGGACTATTTACCTTTGTCTCAAAGGTGTCTGTGCTGTGTTGGCTTTGAACATGTAAACTGTATGGCTCCGTGCCTCCCTGTAAACTGGACTGTTCTTGGTGCAAGTCTAGTTTTAGCTTTTCTGTGCTTAGATGGGGTCGGATCTCGACTGAGCACAGGTCTCTGGTGCTGAGCTTCAAGGGAATATTAGGGTCCAAGTGATTCTCTGGGCTTTTCCTTCTGCTACATGTGGATAGTCCAACATAAGTCTCTGTCGCATCTCTGTGGCTGTCCTCGGATGTCACAGACTCTCTTTGCCAGGCTTTACTCTGCCCATTGCGGAAGCTGCTTCCTCGCTGACCAGTGTAGGCGTCCTCCAGTCCCAGCAGGGCATCCAAAGAGTCCTCCCCATCTGGACTCAAGTCTGACAGGGTGTCGCTGTGCCAGGAGCGGGAGTCAAAATACTCATCAGATGTGTCACCTCCTCCTGTGCCTCTCTCACACCATTCCAGGCAGTCAGCATCTAAATCCCCCTCCTCTAAATCTAATCCTTCAGAGAGATGGAGGGAGTCTTCAAGGGCTTCCTGGGGCTGTGGACACAGGAAAGTAGAGGGGGTGAGATAGATAGCCCCGTAACAACAGAAGGTTTAGCACAATGCTAGTAAGCTGATGCTCATACAGCAACTGACAACTATAAAACTAGCAAGTTAGTAAACGAGCAGAGAAGCCCAAAAAGTTAGTTAAAAATAATGGATAAATGGTTGAAATAGCAAAAAGAAACAGATAATTGTCGAAAAGAAGTTAAATGTATAATAATAATGGACACACAATGTCTCTGACTTCACTGTAAATTCCAATCTCAGTGTATGTGTGCTGGTGGCTTCAGGTTTCTACATTACACCATAGAAGTTCCACACTGGACCAGGACTGATTTCCAAACTATTTGTGATGTCACAAATCATGCTCGTAGGCCCTGTCCCTCTAAATCAGATTTTCAATGAGCACAGAGAAACTTTCCACTTTCAGCAGATTAATGTAAAACCATCCGTTTAGTATCAAACTCTACACAGACATCATTCAAACATCACACTGTAGGAACAAGAAGAAACTGATTTATGACTGGAGGGGACTTAAATCAGACACTGATGGTCCAGTGCTGTATTGTATCTCTTAAAAATGTTTTGCATAGGTCAGGAGTTATTTGGCTGATAAAATTACTTCTTGTGAAAAGGTTTGAAAATCACTATCTTGTGGGGTCGGTTGACTGACAACTAACTGCTGGTATTGCTTGAAGATGGTAAATAGTAAATTAACTGTACCAATATAGCCACTTACTAGTCTTCCGACCGCTCAAAGTGCTTTACACTGTACACGTCACATTCGTCTATTCACACACATTTATACACTGATGATGACAGAGGCTGCTATGCATGCATGTTGCATCAAAAGAAACTAATTCACATGCAATTTGGGGTTCTTGACACTTTGACATGCCAACCTTATGATTAGTGGAACAACCGTTCTTCCAATTGAGCAACAGCGTTCTGAGACACTGTCAAATGTGTACTCTGTGTACAAAATCTGCACTACTAACTGGAGAACATGAGGTCTCCACAAGTTTGTCTTCCACTCCAGCTAACATTACAATTTATTCTCACTAGAATTTACCCTTTGTGTATGCTACTTCAACACTTGGGTATCTGTGATTTAAGATCAGAGAGTAATGTACAGAGACTAGGAGTAGAGTACTGAGTTTTAAGGTCACAGAAGGGGAGCCACATTGAGCTTCCAGCTAATTAACTTCTTATTAAATTGGATTGAATTAAAGTGATATAATGAACCACCACAGATATTGCATTAAACATATAAATCTTTTTTGCACAGTTTTGACCAAATTACAAAGTACATAAGTCAAAACAAACAAAGACATGTGTTACAAGGGACAAATGTAAAATCAGACTAAACTGTTACTGTTACATAATCTCAAAAGTTATCCATACTGTTGATGCTTTGAGCTAAAGTTTATCTCAAGCAACAGGTTTCTCTCCCTCTTAAAAGCAATGTGCACACATACACAAATACCGACACAAGTGCCTCTTGTACCTGCACAATTCGTATGAATGAAATCAACTTTTACTTACTCTCCAGTGTTTCAATGCATCTCCTGTATCCAGCACCAGAGCAAAAAGGCGAGCAGCAAACCAGCTAAGCACTGCTCCCATGGCCTCCCTCACACATATGCTCACACACATTACATATACACGCTCGCACGGTCTCTTCTTTCCCAATACTACATGCCCGTAGCTTCCCTCTGCACTTCTCTTCCTTTGTCTCCTGCTTTATCTCCCATGATCATCAATCCTGCTTGCTAAGAGCTCCAAAGTCTTAAATTACAGAACCACCCCTTTCTTTATCTACCTACAGTGACTGGCCTGTACATAAAGCCTTGCAGCAATATAAATGTACACACGGGAAGGAGTATGACTTCCCTTTTCACTGCACGTTAAAGATGTGGTCCCTCTACAGCAGCGGCAACCTAATCCAACCTCAAAACAGCAGGTACACAGTGATCTCTGTGTCTCAATAACAAGGAAAGACATTAAGAAGCCCTGCTATAAATACAGAGCTGCAACTTCAGGCAGTGCAGGGTGCATGACAACTCAACTCAAGGACAGGTAACCTTAATGCAAGCTCACTCCAATCACATTAGGGAGTAAATAGCTCCATGGGTTGTAAACTAAAATACGGTCTGCACAAGTCTGCCAAACTTCCATTGTTCTCTTTCTGGCCTAAACGAATCCCTATAATTCTGTAATACTGAAATACTTTAATCTATGAGCAATAGTGTTAGCACTTAAAATAATTTAAAGACAGTTCAGATTAAGAGGGCTTTCAAAACACAGAGCATTAAACAATTATACTATACATTTCTAATAAAAAAAACTCTCTGAAAATCTCCCTGATTTAAAAATGATAAAGTAGTACAACAGAAAAGCCGTGCAAATATTATTCCAAGAATGTGACCAAAATGTCAGGATCCTGTTACATGGATTCTTAGAGTCCTTTAACATTCAAATGCAAATCCTGTAGGATTCTGAATCACACAAATCATTACAAGACTTCAAAACAAACCATAAAAGGTAGCAGTTTAGTTTAATTTAAATAATTATAGTTCAAACATAGCTTTAAAGCATCTGCAGAAACACATTTTAGCCAATGATAGAAGCAGAGTATAAGCAAAAAGACCTGTTTGACAAAACAGTCTACACTCAAGGTCTACTTACTCACTTTTGCTAGACCTCAAGTATTGAATGTGTTATCAACTAAGGTCAAGAAAACCTTTCCGTTCTTAGGGATATTTGTTTGACCCATTATGCACACTAAATGTGTATGTTTATTACCGCAATTCCCTGTTCATGCAAACTAATTACTACTAATACATATATACTACACCAACTACAGCTGTCACCAACTCAAATCATCACTGTTTGTAAAATGCAATGGTATTTGGGCCATCAGTGGCCCAATGATGTACTGTGATTGATGTACTGTACTTGATACAGTCCCTGCAGGATTTCTTGTTTTTTGGAGGGGGGGGTGATTTTAATGACAGATATTCTAAAAGAATTGGGATGCATGTTGTGATGTTTTTGCAATGAATTTGTGGGAGAAAGTGAAAATTGCAAAAATAGCTGCAATTTTCTTTGTATAATTTATTAAAAATAGAGTTTGAGTTCCTGTGAGAATAAAACTTAATCACGACTTCCTGGAGGTACTGATGACACATATCAGTGATGACCCATAATGTGAGAAGCAGCAGTTAAAACTGTGATAGTAATCACATTTTCAAAATAGATGTTAGAACATAAAAAATATGAATGTCTCCAGTTCACTCAAACTATGGATGCCTGCTCCAACAAGTTGCCCAGTCCAGATCCACTTGGACATTTGGCAGACAAATGTAATGTCCCCACTGACCTGCTGAACACCACTCCCTGAACCTACCTGCCCACCCAAACCCAACCCCCCTCAGCCTGAGGGGCAGGACCAAAGAAGAAAAACTCCTATCATTGGTAATCCACACATGCTCCATTCACAGAGTGACTGCTGTTATTTTCTGCCAATAAATTAGAGTTGAGTGTCTTAAAGAAGCTTAGAGGCTTAGCTGAGCTCCCTTTCTAGCAGACAGTGGAGTGGCTGATTGAAGCCCAGCACACACACAACTCTTCACCGGTTACCCAAGCATGCACAGCCTATGTTATTATCCCCTGTAGCAGGCAGAGCCCATACTTCTGACTGAGCACCACCAGCAGAGAGACACTCTCTACAGAACCAACAACTCACTGAGCTGGAAAATAGAAGTTCTCACATTACCTCTGGTCTGTACCAACACATACTACTACTAAAGAGTTTCAGGGTCCATTCACTGCATTTCTATATTGTTTCATGATCCTTCACTGTGCTTTTTGAAGCTGACAACTGGAGATGTCCCATGTCAATTCAAATTATGGTATCAGGGCTGATGGCTTTGTCTAGCCAAAGTCTCCATAGCAAAAGACTTGCATGGTGATAACCCTGGAATTGATGGGCTCTGTGTGTGTGTGTGTGTGTGTGTCTGTGTGTTTTGAAAAGAAAGATGAGAATGTGGCAGAAGTACCAACACATGCCACACATATAGTCCCCTGATCACCACACTAAAAACATGTAAAAAACACAAAAGGCGCTATCTAAAGCCAGTGTTTTGTTATGTCAATTCTGGGCTACTGTAGAAAGATGGCAGATCAATATTATATTCAGTTTCAGCCAATAGATCCTCCTAAATGTTACACACTGGACCTTTAATCTACGATGGTGGTCTGGCTAAAAGGGTTGCCATGGAGCCCTGGCAATCTACTCAGCAGGGTTGTTAAAACAAAACGTGTGCAAACTCACACACGCAGACACATACTGGGGGATGTAGATTCTCCTGATCGTTAACTAGTTATTTGAACGTATAAGCATAAGCATTTTTGTAGGAAGTGGAGACACAAATGTCTGTATCCTCCTTCTTTAACAATAACTGCAATAATAGATAATAAATCATACTAACAAATGGGAAAAGATCAATTATTTATTATTCTTAACCACGTTTGTGAAATTAATGAGAAATGTTCATTATCTGATCATCCACAGAGACATTGCCTTGGAACCACAGTTTATGAGGAAGTCTGAGATGGAGTAAAGACAATCCCAACACACATGAGCTTGTAAAGTAAATCCTGCTGCACGCACACACACACACACACACACACACACAGGAGGGAGGATACAGTCAGTTGCAGTTCAGCACCAACACCAAACAGATTCCAGGTTTCCACTTAGGTCTGTTGTAGAAATAGTAAGTAAATATATAATAATAATCAATATATCAAAACAGCTTAATGACCAACAAATCAATCTTAATGACCACACACAGTGTATATTCATTTGTTAGACTGTCATACCACATGTGACAACAGCAGTTTTCATCGCAATGCTTACAAATAGCCTGACATGCAGCCATACAACCTATGTTTAGGCCTGTCACAATGACTACTTTTGTTGGATGATATACTGTCACAGAAATAATTGCGATCAAAGATCTTATTGCCAGTGATATAATGGTAATATAAAAGCACAATATTGCAAGTACACCTTTTCAAATAAAAAATTACTTTTTATGAATATTCCAATAGTATATCCTTGATAAATACATCATAAATAAAACAACACAACCAACACAATAAATAAAATGGACTTCATGGGTTCTGTTAACAGCACCCTGCTGTTTATACTGGCATGATGTTGGCAAAATGTGGGTGACATTCTTAACAATAAGTTGTGGCAGATGATAATTATCTATTATATACATCAGACGGTAAGTCAATAACCAATTTTTTGCGACAGGCCTACCTATGTTTATTTTTAGCTGATGAAGACCTCTAGTGGCAGTGTCCATTATGACAAGAGGTAGCCACTCATTTCCTGAATCTGTGGTGCTGTTCGGTACCACATTGGTTTCGATCATTTTGATCGTGGTAATAGTTAGATACCAACAGTGACTAGAAACGATCCCCCTCAACCTCTCTTAAGACAGGGTTCAAATTGGGTATGGAGAATCGTGAATTTTCACTGGTATGAGTATCAACTACTACATTTCTGGTATTGTGACATGCTTACTTCCAGGTGTTTTGGTGCGCTTTGTTTTTTCTTGTTAATTCAGTTTTTGGCTGTGATACCCAGAGCTCTTTCACTAGAGAAGAGCTCATGAACATCAGGGGAACAACTCCAGCTGATCTCTTTCCCACTTTTCTTCTCTCTTCCGTTGAACAATAGGACATTGTGGTCAAAGGTGCGCTCACCTTTGCTCATGCAGTGAAACACAGGAGGAGAGGAAAATGTGCTGGTGCGCTTGTGCGTCTCCGCCAGTGCTGAATCCTTCATACAGACAGAAATTAAAGCTCTATAAACCTGTTGTAAGGACATCAAAACAGTTGACCAGTGAAGCTGCGGAGGATATTCAGGCGTGTCTGGACTCTACTGACTGACTCTACTGAATGTGTTCAGGACTGCTGCCAACCGTCTGGATGAGTACACAGAGGCTGTGACGTCATACATCAGCTTCTGTGAGGACTGCTTTATACCATCACTCACCAGGGTGAGTTATAACAATGACAAACCCTGGTTCACAGCTAAACTCATTCAGCTATGGTTGCAGAAGGAGCAAGCGTTCAGGAGTGGGGACAGGGACAGGTTTAAGGAGTCAGAGTACAAGTTTAGCAAGGCGGTGAGAGAAGCTAAATGACAGTACTCTGCAAAACTCAAACATCAGTTCTCAGCCAAGGACTCTGGTTCTGTCTGGAAGGGGCTCAGACAGATAACCAACTATAAACCTAAACCCCCCCACACCATCAACAACTTGCGCCTGAGCTGAATGAGTTCTACTGTCGCTTCAACAGACAAAGGAACAGTCATGACACCGTCCCTTCGTGACACCCCTCACCAGCCCCTCCTCACCAGTTCCCCCTCCCCCAACTCAGCAGGAGCCGGGGCCACTTCACAACTCCACACCTCTGTGAATCCCTCCTCCTACACCACAGTGACGACTCTCTGCCTTCAGGAGAGGGATGTCAACAGGCTCTTCAAGAGGCAGAACCCCCGCAAAGCGGCCGGACCAGACTG
>JAGRRF010005588.1:21424716-21438328 GCA_019097615.1 Morone chrysops | reverse complement strand
TTCAATTGATGTTGCTTGTATAATATATGTTTGTATATCTGAAGTCAAAAATAATTTCCCCCTGGGATTATTAAAGTATTTCTGATTCTGATTCTGATCTGATTAATTAAGTGTACACTTCTGTAAAATTAGGGGTAAATGTAAATATAGAATTCATATTTGTACACCAGTCTTCCACTAATTCAGTTATGATCATATACAGTACCCCACCACCAACCCCTGAGCTGAGGGAAACAGACAACTACCTAAAACAGTCGACACCTAACAAACAAAAATAGAAAATACGTGAGGTATACATATTATCCACATGAGCCCACGTACTTCACATACATACACATACATTATACATAGAGACAATTCAATATTGATTCATTCATGTACTTCTGGAGCCCAATTTGTAATTCATCTTCTGTATATAAATTCTGTTGAATTTGCAACAGGAAATATGTTTTGATTGAAATGTAATGCCACCCAGATTGTTTTTGTATGATTTGCCAAAACACAAATTTTGTAACATTGTCACAGTAACATCTGTGACAACTAAAGAATAATGACGGTTTCTGGTTTACCTAGCTAAAGCAGTCTAATACAACAGTCCTTTAATAAGTCTTAACTTCATGAATGATATATACATTAGAACATTATACAGAGAAGTTTGTTATGTAGCCTAGCCTCGCTGACATAAATGGGGCTGGACAAAGTAATAGCTTTGAGTGTAACACAGTTTGACCCATCCTAAATCCTTTTAGAATATTGGTCAACTTTCACCTTCTTTGCTCACCTATGATGAAAAGACAATCAAATTTAGCATATAGTTAAAAAATAAAAGTAACACATATATGTGTGTGTGTACTAAATAAGGAATGATTGTGTTTTCGTCACCTTAAAATAAGCTGTTTTTATCTACAGAGGGACTTCTATGGAGTTCGCCATGTTGAACCGCCATGTTTCTATAGTAGCCACTGAGCTGTGAGACACTGAATGTGGCCATCATTGGTACTCCGTGTTTGGTGGGTTTCTTGTACCAAAGAACTTTATGTCTCTGTGTTGTAATTGCTGATGTTGTGCTCCATAGTAAGTATGAAGTATTGTTTTTCTGTTTCTGTTTTACAGAGTGTAAGGTTTGATTTACTACTCACCCAGGGTCTACAGGTGAAAAAGACCTTTTAGCTCAATCTGGTACAATCCATGTATTGTGCATGGTGTAATAATACCACTCTTATTTATAGCCAACTTCTTTAAATCAATAGATATTATATATTTATCATTTGTGTCTTACAGCTTTGGAATTTATTATTTCCCCAGCAGGTATCATTATTTGAGTTCATGTCACACTAAGACCTCCACTCATGGTTCTGATTATGTTGCTTGTAATTAAGAACCCCTCCTCTGTCACATGAACGCACTCTGAGCTGTATTGTAAAAGCCAGAGTTAACTGAGCCCCTTGATAACCAGCTTCATGATACCAATTACCCAGGACCACCAGTATTAGACTAAGTTAGGACAAGTAAAAGCCGTTACACAGGCCTCAGAACAGTGTTTGTGATTTATATTGATGTAGTCTTTTGCACAACCTGAAACTGAACCATTCATATAATCAATCAATCTCTCTCTCTCTCTCTCTCTCTCTCTCTCTCTCTCTCTCTCTCTCTCTCTCTCTCTCTCGTCTCTCTCTCTCTCTCTCTCTCTCTCTCTCTCTCTCTCTCTCTCTCTCTCTCTCTCTCTTGCGTATTCTCTTTCTCAGGCCCCTGAGTCCGGGCAGTGTTGAGCACATAAAACTGGATAAAATAATTGCATCAGTACTAGCTGGCCGCTGTGCCCTTGTCAATGTAGCTGGTCTCCCTTAGAGTGCCATGGCCACGGGAACCCAGGGCCACCGTGACCAGGTCCTGGAGAAAGCCAAGCTCGCACCGCCCATGGGGAGGCGCAGGAGAGCTGAGGGGAAGCCGAAGAAAAACTTCCTCTGCCAGGACTGTCAGAAAGCTTTCAACAGCCTGGAGAAGTTGAAGGTGCACTCGTACTCTCACACAGGAGAGAGACCCTACAGCTGCTCCCACCCTGACTGCACCAAGGCTTTCGTCTCCAAATACAAGCTGCTACGGTACAGACAAGCAGCAGTATATAGCAGGCTGCAGCATGTTGCTTTTCTCTTTACACCTTTGGTTACACAATGATCATTAGTAGTCACAGTGATGTGTTGATGAATTCTAGTTTTCAGTTCTTGTGTTTATGTGTAATGTAAAGCATGCCTATTTAAAAACATGATTCTTGAATTCATGAAAAAAAAACTCTGAGTGCTCATAGAATGTGTCTGTGTTCCAAGGCATATGGCAACTCACTCGCCAGAAAAAAACCACAAGTGTTCATACTGTGAGAAAATGTTCCACCGCAAGGATCACTTAAAGAATCACCTACACACTCACGACCCATACAAGGAGGCGTTCACCTGTCAGGAGTGCGGCAAGAGTTACAACACCAAGCTGGGCTTCAAACGCCACCTCGCCCTCCACGCCGCCAACAGTGGAGACCTCACCTGCCAAGTATGCCTGCAGCCGTTTCCCAGCACTGGGGTTCTTCTGGAACACCTAAAAACGCACGCTGGCAAGTCTTCTGGTGGGACCAAAGAGAAAAAGCATCGCTGTGAGCATTGCGAGCGGCGGTTTTACACCCGTAAAGACGTGCGACGCCACATGGTGGTGCACACCGGACGCAAGGACTTCCTTTGTCAGTACTGTGCCCAGCGCTTTGGTAGGAAGGACCACCTGACACGCCACGTGAAAAAGAGCCATGCCCGGGAGCTTCTGAGGGTGAAAACTGAGCCAGCTGATTTGCTGGAACCAGTTGCCTATGACTTGGCGTCTGGGGGCATCAAGGGCGAGCTCCCAGGAATGCTGACGCCGAGGTTGCACCAGCTCAATATGTACACAGGCCCCGTCCTGGAAACAGAGCCCTTCCCCAACCCCACACACGCCTTTTCTTTAAAGTACCCGCTGGCCTCCAACTTTACCTCATACACCGTCTCCTCCCAGGAGCGGGAGCAGAATCTAAAGGGAGAACTGGAGACCTACCTGATGGAGCTGCAGAGCAGCATGCCCTCCTCATCCTCTGCAGCCCAAGAACCCCAACTCCCCTCTTCCAAACTCGAGTTGGAGACTCAAGTGGGCGTGCTGGAGGAGACGAGCCAGGAGGTGTCCCTGTCCAAAATGTCCACGCCGGTGGCGGCAGCCTCCGCAGGGGACTCTCTGGCTTCATCCTCTTCTCTGATGGACTTCTCACAGCTTTTCAACTTCCTGCCACTTAATGGGCCTCCGTACAACCAGTCCGGGGGCAGCGGGGGGCCAGGCGTCGCCTATCCACCCAACGAAGAGCCCACACCTCTCGTCCAGCTGCCCCCCCAGGCCCCCGAAGGCCCAGAGGCTACAGAGAATCCACTTCAAGGGCTCCCCTCCTCCTTCATATCCAACCTGAGCACACCCACCACACTGCCCCGCTTCCACCAAGCTTTTCAGTGATCCAGTATGTACTGCGCATGAGACACATACACTCACACATACTGACACACCAGCCCACCATGAAACAAGATGCCAGTTTGAAGATATTAGTCCCTCTGTCCATTTAATATGACAACATGAGCAGACACTAACACATTTTGCAGACACATGATGATCAGTACTAAGACACACATCAAATCTGTTCACATAATAGCTGACCAATCATCCTCTTGTGCTGGATGTTTGTGCAAATACAATTTCCAGATTCTCAGTTTAAGTTGTACAACCTATCATGATCAGTTCTGGATGGCAGAAGAAAATACTTCTCAAAGATCTGCAGGTTACAATATACAGCAGTAGAATTCAGCCATGGGTTGTGCTCAAAAAGGTTCACAGTTCTAACATCAGTGCAAAACCCCGCCACACACACATTAATAGAACTAAAACTGTTTTAATGTGGACAATGCTTAACCATAACAGCGAGAGCTGTGTTCATTAAACAAGGTTTTTGGGAGTTTGAGAATTTTCACATACATGAATGATGATAGTAATTTGATTGCAGTGACTTTCCATTACCTAACCCCCCCATGCTTTAGAATAGGTTGACCTTAGTATGCAGATTTTTTCTTGTGCAACACTTTGAAGCCTGTGATGTCACCTGTCATTACAGTTGACTTTTGTTTTATGTCTTTCTTATTTGTGGTAGGGACCAATCTGTAGTTTTGGAATGTTTTCTTCCATTTACATACGTGACTGCTGAGCATTTCACAAACCATACCAGACTGTGGATGGATATTTTGCAGTGCTCTAGGCAGACTTCCTGGAAGGTTGGAAGACTCACTCAAAACATCTCAAACATCAACGTTATTTTTTGCATAAAGTTAATATTTCATCAGCAGTAAATAGTCTAAAACATGCAAAAACATCATTCTGATCCTTTTGATCAACCCATAAAGCAGACGTTTATTTACATTGTTAACAACAAGGTACTGCATAGCAACTACTGAGCAGTTATCTTCATTCTCCAACAGTCATGTTCACCAGTGTCTTATGGAATTTCTTAGTTATCTTCCAACCCCAAACCAAAATCAACCAAACAAAAAAAGACACAAAATCGCATCAGTCAACCAGTCAGTCATCAGTCAACACCCTCCCCACCACACCCAGTTGAAGAGTTAAGATCAACCATGTATCTGGATTAACCAGTCCTGGACACCAGAAAACTGAGAAATCATGCTTTTAACCATGACTCACAAACACTTAAGCAGTCACTGTTTATGAGCCCTACCTAGTGAACCAGCTGGATGTGTCCACCCAGAGAGAGTGTACTACAGGCTCAATGGCTAGGTTCACACTGAGGCACAAGTTATTCAGATCAGACAAATCACATGGAATCTGATCTTTTCTATTCTGATTTGGGCCACTTTCATATGTGGTCCAAATCAGTCTAATTTTTTTTTTTGCAATGTCACCTCAGTGTGAACAGGCATTATAGAATTCATGTGACTTTTATGTCACTGTAGATCAGTATTCATCGTGTGGGTCACTTCAGTACTGTGTCAGATGAGATCTGAGCAATAATTCAGAATAGAGCACCGTTGCAGTGTGAAAATAGCTAGTGTGTCATGAGCTGCTTTACTCTTCCCTTGTTAATGTCATTGTGCCTTAATTTTCAAAGTTTATGAAAAAAACTATTATATCAAAGACCCACAAAGCACTCATTCAAGGATGAGGGAAGTTCCTGCAAAAATGCATTATCACATACATGAAGTATTTCCTGTGTGTAGTCAAGTACCTGTGCCTTTTAGTAAACTTCTAAAAAGTGTAGTTAGGTTGCCTTGTTTATGACTGTTGGACTGAAACTAAACTTTTTAGTTGTAGATTGGATTCAAAAAATGCAGAAAGCACAAATAATGTGTTTTTGTTACCTTAGAATGAGCTGTTGTTATCTACAGAGCAAGCGTGTCCTCTTCCATAGATACCGCCACCGTAGTTTCTCCTACGTGCTCAGAAGGCAAGCGGTTATGCATTTGGTTGCAATCTGCCACTTCATCGCTTGCCACTAAGGGGCCACTAAATCCTACACACTGGTCCTTTAAGTGACATGTTCACTGGACCCCTACCCCACTTGACTTAGAAAAAACTGCAAACATTTAATATAAGAAAGAAACATTAGTTTTTATAATGTGTGCCACCGATCGACACATTAAAAGCAACTGCCAGAATAATGGCAAACATTCTGTTTACCACATTCTACTACCTTTGAACTAATTGCGAGATGAAGAATATACATATAAACTATGTCAATACATTTGTTCTCATCCAATGTGGAACAATATAACTCCTCAATAGTATATGAAATTATTGTAACATTATTTAGAACTGCCAAATGTTGCTGCTATTTTGGTCATTTGCCAAAAGAATGGGATGTGGGAAATCGTTTCTGAGTGACTGTGCCACACCTTGGTAGTCATTCCCTTTAGACTCTAAATGTTTTCCTCAAACATAAATAATTTTTGTGCACAGATTTGTGAGGTGTGAGGTGTGACTTGGATGTTCTGCTTCCATTAAAACTCAGCATGCAGCCCTCCTGAACCACATTTAGTAATAACGCAAATATTACTGTAAGCTCTGAAACACCCAGTTCAGAACCAGTTCAACAGTTTATGGTGAAAATAAATGTCTACAGCCACATGTTCTGACTTCCTCTAGCATGGCTCCACTTTACTTTATGTTTAGATTAAAGTGGAAGTCACCCCCTGAAACACAAAACACATGTTAGTCCTGTAGGTTCTTGGCCTAAATCTGCAAACACGAACTTTCTTAAAGCTAAAAACATGATGGCGCTAGGCAACAGAGTCTTTGACTCAGTTTACCCTCATACAATAACAATAGTTGGTAGTATTCCAGTTTTCATGCAAATGTGAAGAGATGCAGTGTAGTGAGTTGCTCTTTAATGATAACAGCAATGAGGCTCACATATGCTGCTGGAAAATGGTATATTGCAACAATCAAAGGAACATCTTCAGTGCTCAGTTGGTCTTTTAAGATAAAAGTGTTGGTATGGAAGCTAACCGCACCCATTCTTCCGGAAATGCATTCATGCCATAAAGCTTTAGATACTGAAGCACACTCATTTGAGTGAATTCAAAGTGAACAGTCAAAGAGTCTGCAGAATTTATCTTCATGTTTCCACATTCAGCTATGTGGTTTCTAGCTTTAAGGGAGAGTTGTTTACTGGCTTCATCCTTGACTGAAATGTTTAAGATGGTAGGAATCCAATTTAGGGGCCACATGCCTCTTCTTTAACTGCTTCTAGTGCCCTCTAGCAAGGCACTTAGCTGTACCAGCAAAGCTGCTTACCAAGGGACAATAGTAAACTATAGTGGTGCTTGGGCATCTCCCAGATGTAAATCTATTCTGTATGAATGTGAAGCAGAACAGTGCTGGATAAGAGCTGAGATTCTAACCTTCCCAGAAAAATTCAATTCATTAGGCCAAAGCATTCTAGATTTATAAAACTAGTGTATACGTAGTCCTTCCTCCTTCAAACTTTAAAGGACTATCACTTCAAATGCAGTTAAATGTGTTGGTAGAAAGTTTCTTTGGAAATAGTAAAGACTTGACATGCCCGAAGGCTCACTGTTAAACCACCAGTTTTTGAAACTTCTGCCACCACCTAAAACTGTGGAGGTGGAATTCAGCCCAGTATCCTTTGTGGTTTTTATTATTATTATTATTATTATTACATATAATTCACCTTGAATTATATAATATAATATATATACTGCAACACAATGGCTTTATACCTAAAGACATTCAATTTAAATTTTTGCTAATATTGCAGAGAAATGGCAGCTAGCAAGGTCTGCTACATTAGCTTTGACTCATGAATTCAATACAATAATAATAAAATATATATCCAACACTTTTTCTAATTAATGATAAACAATAAATACTTCAGAAGAAAGGACGATCTTAACATTGAGGGTCACATTGTGTGAGTGGCCTGTCATCCATGTGCTCACTGTTTCCGTAGAAGCTAGATTTTATTCAATTTGTTTGTTTTTCATTATGTCACAGTGAGGACACAGAAGTGATGGCACTTTTATATTAAAAAATCATATAAATGATAAGTAAATCAAAAAATATTTTAAGTAATATTTATATGAAACGGTCATTTTAAATAATGTCACATTTTAATTGTTTCATTTCATTTTACATATGTCAACATTGAGACTACAGTATTGGAACAAAAAAATAGATAGATTAGATTAGATCACATTATTTACTAATTGTTTTATGTCGAGATGTGTAATAACACTGTGTATATATTTATGAAGCATCAAGCATTCACTGCTACGACTTAAAATTCCCAGTAGTTGCAGAAACATCCAGGAATTGGAATAAGACTTATGTCCATATTGGACAGAACTACAGCTCACATTTTACATACAATGCCAGTGCAGGAAGTAGTGTACCCTGTTTATTGAGAGGCTAGAAGTAAGGGTGGGGAGGTATATAGCACGTCTGATATCCATACAGGATACAGGAGTTTGTCACAGACTTGCTATTACAACAATTACTTGCTTTTATTTAATGTGACCATGATCTGTGCCAATACCTTAAATTGCCTTGCACAGAGATTGTGGAGAGCAAGATTTTTAAAAAACGTTATCAATGTTTTATCTGGTGATAGGGTTGGAAAAAACACATACAAAAACTGTATCAGATAATATACATCATTATAAACTGTTATCATTTACAGTGCTGGCTGCCATAGTAATGACACTGTTCTGTGGACTGTCCTCAGTAACTAGAAAAACATGTTGCTGATGTTGATGCTCCACACACCAAATTCTGTTTACCTCCATTGTGCTGGTATAGTAACCTGACCATGTAACGTAATCAAACGTTCAGTGAAGGCAGTCGGGAGAAAACATCAAACAACAAAAACATCTTCTGTGCCATTCTTTGCTCTTCTTTCAATGAAGAAATACTCTCCAGTTCTGATATAACTGAGCATCTACACTCACTTCTTTAGCAGCCTCCATTGTTGTTTAACACACAATCGCTTCTCACTGCGTCATACCTAGCTCCCACCCACGTAGCTGCCATTAGTATCGGACCAGTCAAAGGACACTGACTGGTCCGATACCACTGTAGTTTGGCAAGAAAAGCATACACTGATGTCTGGCAGGATGGCTTCTCACATACTTTTGTGATCTCACAAGGTTACTCATGTGGTGGTAAAAGTCTCAAAACCTGGACAAATGAAACCAAAACTGGGTTTGGGTTAGGAGGGATAGATGCAGAGGGGGGAGAGAAAATATGTTGTTGTTTTTTTGGTGATATTGTAGATACAATCTTTCTTTAAGGGCATGATGTTTTGGTGAAGTCAATCAGGACTCCCCAGCATTGTCTGAGGCTTTTGTTATTGAGAGATTTAGAAAGTCAAAGCTATATGTAGCGACACTCCGCCCAGCATGTAATTCACTGCTAATGAAAAAGTGCTTTCTGTTTGGTCGAGAGGCCAAGAGAATCAATTGGTTTCACAAACGTACATTTCAACCTTGTCTTCTTTCAACTGTAGCTTCACTGCTCAGTCATTAGCATGGACACAATCATACAATGGAAGCAGATTTGCCTTATTTTTATGCAATACCTATGACATATCAGCTGTCATTTAGAATGGATGTGGACACACAAAAAATTGCACAAAATAATGACTGTGTTGGAACAGATATATATAGTTTTATACACATTAACCATTATAGAAACATCACCTTTAATAACCCTCTAAATTCTGTCAGTGATTTTAACATTTCCACAAATGTATGCTGGAATGATGAACAAGACATTGCCTTTAAAAACATTTAGTTTTTAGGGTTTGAATATTGGACTGTATAAATATTATACACATTCAATGAACCAGATACATAACATGTGAGATAAAAAGTGGACCTCCAATTGGAAAATTGAGGTTCAAGAGATATTTTTGCTAACAACAGAATCATAGTAAACTACAGTTGGCACTAATGCATTGCTTTGACATGTTATTAGCAACTGCATTACCTCTATTTTTTGTCATGGATTTAAATCTAAATGTGGTAATGTTGCCATGAATAGTTACTGTAGCTGTTGTTGCTCATATAAGGTTGCTTAGTTTGTGTTAGCCTCATTTGTGACCTCAGCACCTGTCGCATAGGAAACTGCCTAGCACATTTAACTTCTAGGCAGTTTAGCTCCCAGTCATTATTCATACTCCTTCGGCTGCTTTTTCACAAAGTTAAACCAACAATGCAGTTTAGCTACCAGGTGGTATTAAGCAACACAGTTAAGTGCACATCTTACTCTATATTTTGCATTCTTCATCCCTTTCTCACTTTTCCAGCTATTTATACTCTTTTCAAATTTGATCTGCTCATAAGCCAGGAACTCCATTCAAACCTTACAATGTTCCACATCTTTCTTCTTTTAATTCATACTGATTTGACCCACTTTTCCTACTTTTTGTACTCCTTTAGCAACTTCTCCATACAAATTAAAGCCAGCAATGCAGTTTAGCATCAGCTCTTCAACATCCAACAATGTATCAGACACACATTATTGATTATTATTATTATTATAAGTAGACTATTTGTATATGTCTTCATACATGGCTTAAGGGGATCTTTAAAGATGCAATCTGCTGCTTAATAACATTCAGATAATTCCACTCAGGTTTGCGTAGTAAACTCCCAATCAGTAACATGCAGGACACTGAGGTCACAAATGGGGATATGTTTAGGTTACTATAGTAATCAATCCTATTCCAGTTACTGTATTCCCCAGCGGTTGCTATAATTGTATGACTGTAGAATCATTTCTCATACAGTTAACATTGTGCTAGCGATCACTAGCCACCAGTGCAGCTGGGTATATTGACTGAAATACATGTGTAGCACTGAATACCAAAATCTTTACTAAAAGCTGACTTTAAATGTCATCAAAGGTCAGATTAATCTTGTTGTCTCATTCTTTGACCTAGTAGTTCCTGATTTAAATCACAATTTTAATAAAAAAAAATAAAAAAAGGTGCTGGCTTGTAGACATACATTTAAAAAAATAAAAAAATAAAGGGAAGCCACATACTTATCTTTAGCCAATGTTAGACTGTAATTTAAGTTCTTATCCAACTGCCTATGTTTGGATGTTTGGCATTTCAAAATTGATCATGAGACCAAAGTTCCATATTTAGGTCACACGATGACAACAGAACAAACTCCATAGCAACATTTTAAAGGGCTGTACAAAATACATCAAGTGGAACTTTAGTTAAGATTATTTTGTCAAACTACTGTTCCCAAGGTCAAAAATTATCAACATTTGAGTACTGTTGATTCTTTTGTAAAAATGAAAGAAAGGTTTTGTTTTGTTTCTCTGGTATCATATTGACACATATTGAAAACTTAAAAAAATCAATATCAGCTCTGGGACAATGTAACTGAAGGATGAAAAGTCACAAAGGTGATGTAAGCTGATCTATATTATTTAATACAACACAGGTTACATATTTCATCTAGAACAGACATACGGACACCTGTCCTTAACAGACATTGTACTGCACACTTATGGCAAAAATGTGAACTTTATAGCCTGCAAAAATCCTTCCACCATAGCAGTCAACAGATCTTCGTTACATCAAATGTTTTAATGGATATATAACCCAATAGTGTTATCATTTACCTCACATCTTGTTTTTGTGCTCCGAGATTCAAAAATGATGATGAACTAGAAGTGTTAAGTTCCCAGTTTTCCTTCCTGAATGACAGGATTGATGAGACATGAATGGAGACGATATTTTTCTGGGTTGTGTGAAATGTAGAGTTGAATGTGTAATGTTTCAAAGCATTTATGGAAATTTGCTATGTGTATCTTGTGAAGGTTTGTGTTTTTACAAGAGATGTTAGCAAGCCGCTATTGTTTTTGTTTTTTTCATAGCACTTTTTGTAAATTGAATGCCTTTATTTCCTCCAATACCTTTGTTTAAAACCTTAATTACAAATGTATAGATGATATATTTAGCTTTTAGAGAACAATAACATGTAAATACAATATAAAATGTTTTATTTTTACAGGTACAATTTTGACAGTGTTTTTCCTATCAAAGTGTCATTTTTGCTTTACTTGCACAAGTGTTCTGTGTAGCTCATTGAGGGGTCTTTTAACAAATAATGTACCTTAAACACAGATTTCAGTAGGCCTGGTTTTTCAGAGGGCCTTCTTTGATTATTGGTCAACTGGTTTAGGTGAGAGCACAAGCAATAATGAAGCTTAAATGGACGATAAGATAGCACTTAATTCTATTATCTTGTTATGGGTTGTTATAAAGACAGTGTTTATGTTCAATAACTCCCAGGGTGATTAGTCCTCCTCTATCATCCTTTGACCTCGGTGTGACATATTATGACGGAAAAATGTTACTTGATTTCTTAGGGGTTTCTGTCTGAAAGCTGCTAAAGTCCAGATGAAATGGAAAATGTCTTTTTGACCCTTTAAGATTACATCCCTAGTCATTTTGTACCCATACTTAACAATGTATGCCACCATTATTACAAAAACATTTCTTTGTATTTTTTACATCAAAATCCAATTATTTCCAGTTTCAACTAATAACATCATGTAATCCACCTATCAATTAATCTTCAATTTTAAGCGACAGAGCTAAGATTAATAAATTAGCTAGTCAGCAACAGCTAGTGTTTCTAGAGGCCGGATGTCACTGATTACCGATTGTGTTTATTACTAAAACACAACTGTATCAGTGATTTTGGTGAAACCAGATCATATTTTGTTATGAAAATATATTCTGCCTCAATTCAGCTTACTGCAAATGTAGCTGCTGTTACCGTGCAACCGAAACAGGCTTAGCAGCCTCACAGTGAACAAGGCCAGACCGGGAATGAACACAGCCTCCAAGATAGGAGGCCAGTTTGACGGCAACAGTACCAAGATGATTTACAGAGTCTCCAGATGGACTGTTGGCGGCAGTCACTAACTGCTGCTAACAGTAATGTTAAATGCTGTTAGCTAGTTAGCTCATACAGCTAACACCCCCTCACCACCCCTGTTTTCTGTTTCATGTGGACTTTGAATAAACACACATTTTCCAGTCAGCTAACTATAGTTTCAACTCATATGACAGAATCCAGGAATTTGATATGGGGAGAATAAAAGCAATAAACTTTGGATCAAAGTTGAAAGAAAAAAGCTCTACACATTGGTAGATCCAGATTTGGAGTTTAGTATCCGATAAAGTTTGTAAATCTAAAGCTAATCTGAACTGTCCTGGGGAAAAGGAATATAAAGGCAGAATGTCTCCAATAGGTGGGAGATGCTCTTCAGTGAGAGGCACAGACCTTCAGCAATTCAAACTTCTTTATAAGCTTCAGTGGTACCAGTGAATTTTTTTTTTTGAATGTGTATGTAAGAAACACTGCAATAATGCAATATATTTTGGTATTGGATCAAGCTGCTAACATACTTCTAAAGCTCCTTAAGGTGCTACAGACCTCTTTTCTAGTTCTTAAATGTATCCAGTTTAGCTGAACAGTTGGCATGTGTGTGCCTTGTTGTACTATATAGCTACATTATATTTTTATTGTACTGTGACTTTTGTAGTCTTTTGACAGACTTGCCTGTAATATCACATGCCCCACCCCACCTGTGTGTTGTGATATTGGGAAACGTCGTCGCTTTGGGAGATTGCTCTGAGTGAAGTCACTCAGCGGAGATGAAGACTTTGGCGCCGACACTGAGAACTGCGACTCCAACATAACGCCATTTTAAAATGACGTGAGGAGGTTCAGAGACGAACGGCATTCCAGCCATGTTGGTTCTGTTATTCATTGCATTTCAACAATGCCATCCTGTGATAATGATGGACTCGTTGCTAATTCTCAATATTCTACTTCAAGTCTATTTTACGAACTACTGTTGTATTTTTATAAATATAGGCAAAGTAATTCACATAAACATATATATGAGTAAATATATATGTATATGTTTATAGGTTGTGTAAAATAAAAATGAATGCTGCAGCTTTTACCTGTTTTTTTTTTTTTTTAACATTGACATC
>JAGRRF010005588.1:21413632-21424647 GCA_019097615.1 Morone chrysops | reverse complement strand
GAATAACCTGATTTGATTTACATACCTTGCTGCTATGAGAGAGAAGAGCTGCAGTCGTCAACTCCAGTGTTTTTACACAGTGTAATGAAAGTTCAATAAACATAAAAGAAGGATCCAACTGTGTGTCTGTCTGCTCATTCTAAAATGTGATTTTGTCTGTACTTCTTGTGTAAGCTGGTACTTCTTTCAAGTCTTAATTACTGTAAGTTTGGACATTTTATGTGCTGGTAACGTTAAATCTGAATGAAAGTGAATTCTACTTTGCTGAAACTGGTTGCTTGTTAAATTCAAGGCCTAATATGCACCCTGAAAAATACTGGAATAAAAAAGAAAAAGAAAAACTGAAGCAGTGGACCTGGCTGATTACAGCTACACTGACAGAAGCTTCGTGGTGGATCTAGAGAAATATTCATGTGGTGTTCAGAGGGTGGCATGGAGACTTTAAGAGGGGGCAGAAATATATGGTGATTAATTACAATTACATATATCAATATTTGATAAAAGCGACCAAATGAACATGAATATTTGAACTCAGGAACATGACATTATTGTGGCACATTAGCAAAGCATTGAATATAAATATATAAAGGTGGTATTAGAAATCACTACATTGTTTTATTTATCTTCATTTTCTAAATTCATGTATGTCTTCACTGAACTTAAGCCTATCACTGAGTCTAAAATGTTGCTATGACAGATCATTCAATTCATTTCCAACTTTTTTATCCTGCTGTTACATAAGATTGATATGAAGTGATGTGTTACATTTTACACCAAACTGGGGTGTTCTTCGAGATCCACCCCTCTAAATCCGACCCTGGATAAGGCTCATACCTGCCTACTAGGTTTAGCAGCTGAGCTGGAAAAGTCCTATGTTATTCTATATTTTTGTTATTATCAACAAATCCCATGCAAGGGCACAACCAACAACACGTTATTCTGTCTCTTAATACTTTATGAAATCCCTACCCTGTCTGTAGCTCTCGTCCCAGAGCCCACTGATTCCTACTGAAGACGTAAATCTTTAAAAACAGCTCACAAATATAAAGTTTAATTAAAAAAGGCTCAGTAATTCAGTACCTCAATAAAAACAGTTGTCCACTGTATTTTCTATCAGATATTACTGAAACAGAAGGAAATGGTACATTTATTGAGAACTATTTCCAGCTGTTTATTAATCCACATTTGGTACTCTAGTGAGTATTAGAAGCAACAGGACATGTGTAAATAAACTACAGTGTGAGTGTTCATGTAATAAAGAAACACGTCACCCAGTGCAACACTGTGGCTCCCTGATGTGTTTTTAATAGTTTCTAGACAACAACGGAGTTATAGGGCACAGAGGAAGGAGGTATATCCGGCTGTGGTACACACAGAGGACTTACTTAGGTAGCCAACTTACCTATGTGAGTAAAGCAGACCTGACAGACTTTTGTCTTAAGTTTGGTTTACTGTCCTAGAGACAACAGATTCATCTTTGGCACATACTATATACATTCCTACCAGATTCATGCTGCTCGGGAAGTGTTTAGAACACTCAGATATGTTCTCTTATGGTATTGGTCAAAAATTGATGTCATACGTTTATTTAATATTCTGGTAATGATTAACAAACAATTAAACTAACAGTTACAGAGGGCTGGTTATGTGTACAAAGCTTTCGTTAGCGGACTCTGAGGCAAATTTCAACTAAACCAAGCTATATTTTACTCTGTAGGCTGACCAGTTCTCCTTTACATTCATGCTTCTCTCTCTTTATCACGTCTGTTTTCTTGATACCCCTGTATTATTGTGGAGGTTCATCACTCAGTCCTAACGAAAGAGAGACTGCAGATGGTCTCAAATACCTATTAAAGATCAGCCAAGGAGGTCAACTTCATCAGTAACGAGGGATCAGAACAAAAGAGTAATACATGAAGAGGGTCACAGATGATGCAGCACATCAGGTCCTGTCCTTCATCACCTTCTTACACTGCAGTAGTTGTTAGAATGTCATCATCTGTTCCTGCATGCTGGGAGACTCTCAGTGAACAGGACACACACACTCTGTGCTGTGTAACATGTTCTTCAGTGGCTCCCTCCCCCAGCCTCAGCCTGTCTAAGTCAAATCTGTCAGTGAGCCCTTCTGAAAGTGAACAACAGTGTTCAGCTGTCTAGCTGCTGATAGTTAGAACATGGTATCCACACACATTCTTACACGCAAACATATTATTGTGCTTTACTACCACAGAATGCAAAAAGTGGCTCATTGTATCCCTTCCTCCCCTACTGTAGACAGAGTAAACTGAGTTGAACCATCGGGATGAACCCGATGAACCCGAGCAGAACGCATTACATACTCCACAACACTAAGTGGCGATGTGGCTAACCGTGTGCGTGTGTGTGTGTGTGTGTGTGTGTGTTCTGAAAAGCTCTGAGAGAACAGAGCTGCAGTTCAGTCGGCAGCAGACTTCGGGTTGCACAGGCTCCACTGTGCACCATGCCTTCTCCAGTCCCTGTCACCCGCCTGTTACCCAAAGACCTGTACCCCTCTGTGGACATCGGGACCTGCAGCAGCCCGCTGACCAAACACTCCCACGGCTCCGCCACCTTACAAGTCCCGGTACAGCGGCTCCACGGCAGAGTCGCCAGTCGGCTCTGGTCCTCTGTGATCTACTGGAAGGAGCTGCACTCCATGCAGCCTGTGGGCTCCGGTGGGTTCGGCTCCGTCTACAAGGCGGAGTACCTCGGGAGCACCATCGCGCTGAAGAAAGTCAAGAAGTGCACAAAGAACAAGCTGGCGTCCCGGCAGAGCTTCTGGGCCGAGCTTAACGCGGCACACCTGCGCCACAGGAACATCGTGCGCGTCATCGCGGCGACCACCTGCGTACCGGCGGGTTTTGGAGATGAAAGCAGCATCGGGACGATACTGATGGAGTTCGTGGGAAGCAGAAATCTGCAGCAGATCATTTACGAATGTGCAGAGTCGCTGGGGGAGGACCGGTGGCTCAGGTACTCCACAGACATTGTACACGGCCTGCGGTTCCTCCACTCCCACAGCGTTGTGCACCTGGACATAAAACCAGCCAACGTGCTGGTGTCCAGTGAGGACGTCTGCAAAATTGTCGACTTTGGCTGTTCTTTGAAACTGGACCGCGGGTATGAAATGAGCCCGATCAGCCCACATCTCAGCCACGTAGGCGGCACGTACACGCACCGAGCCCCGGAGCTGCTGAAAGGCGAGGGGGTGTCTCCTAAAACGGACATCTTCTCTTTCGGGATCACCCTGTGGCAGCTGATCAGCAGAGAGCAGCCCTACACCGGCGACAGGCAGCACGTGCTCTACGCGGTCGTGGCGCACAACCTGCGACCGTGCGTGCAGAACCTCCCGGTGTTTGAGTCCGAGCAAGGGCGTCTGTGTAGGACTCTGTTGAGCCGGTGCTGGAGCGGAGAGGGCCGCTGCAGACCCAGTGCCGAGGAGCTGCTGCCTCAGCTGGAGCAGCTGCGCTCCCTGATCTGACTCTGTTGGTGCACAGATGTACTTTCTCACAATGGATACGTTTTAGAACATTTTACTAGGTCCTCTCCGGTAGTGTCAGCTTCAGAAGCAGTAGATCTCATGCTCACATTCATGCCGAATCCCATTTTAAAACGAGCACCTTCTTGAAGAAGTGCCTTCTTGTGTATTGGTGGAAATAGGACGTGTCTCACCAAATTAAAATGGTTAGGCTACACTAGTGTATATAGCCTAATGATGCACTTTTCAATTCGGCGCATGTTAACTCTCTGCAAAGCACGCCCTGTGATTAAAAACAGCCGTGAAATAGTTTTCTCACTCTGCCTGAATGCATTTTTGGTTACAAAATAGTCTATTAATGTGCCTAATTGAAGAGGCTTCCAATGAACTAAGACACTTAATTGTGTCTATTTAAAGCTGCAGTGGGTAACTTATAAAAATAACTTTGTCATATTTGTTGAAACTTTCACTATATCCTGACAGTAGCACATGAGACAGATACTCTCCGAAAGAATCAGGGTTCTCTTGCTCCTCCTAGTGCTCCTAATAGCATTTGCAAGAATCCACCAGGCCTGAATGAAAACAACCAATCAGAGCCTATTAAGACAGAAAAATGCTTTGGGTCAGTGGCTTTAAGGTAGTTGATTAAGTCTCATTGCCAAGACCTGTGTCTGTATGTTGTTTTCCTTCAGATGGTTTATTAGAAATGCCATTAGATCACACATTATCTGTCTCTTGTACTACTATCAGGATATAGTGAAAGTTACCTGCTGCAGCCTTAAAATGCTGTATAATTAACATAAAGTGGGGTTTGGTGCAATGTCCTCTGAAACGAAGTCACAACACTGCTAAAGGTAAAATTCCTAATTTATTCTCACTTTTAGTTTTAATGTTTGACCTTGAATGAAATGAGACCATCTACAACATCCAACAGGCTGATGTATTTGCACTTTTTTTCATATACCAATATAACAAACTTTGTGTCAAGGTGTTTTTTGAAACTATTGTTTGGATAAATGTCATTATTTTAGCCCATTGCCAGACATTTTAAAACCACATTCTATATCCACTGTTTGAGTTGTACAATATATTACTGCTCCCTCCTAACTTGTTTTAGTGATTTGTCTTAATTGTGTTGTGAATTGAGTTTTATTTGCCATGAAGAGATTGTAATATGAGATTTTAAGTGTGATGTGTCTTCATTAAAATTATTTTTATATTGTGTATGTATTGTACTTCTTAGCTCTTCAACACATCATGTTGACAGGACACTAGTTTGTCACATAGAGTTTAACCTGACTGGCATTCGGGCTGTGTGAAGAAACCCACTCAGGCATCACACAGAAAAAACCTAGTTGTGTAAGGACCATGGTGTTTTTATTGACTCTACCTTCTGTGATGGTCTTAGACCTTTATTCTGTTCCTCTTTGTTGGCTGTGTACCTTTTGGTTTCAGTAAGGAAAGTTGAGCAGACTGGGCTCAGGAGGCTATAAATCAGAACTGCAAGGCTTTCTCAGTCTCTTCCCCTGGTCTGCTGACTGAACTTGGTTTTTGATTTGCTGACAGACATTAAATTCTTGATGAGGGAGTGGTTTGCCTGGCATGAAATGAGATGCTTGGTCCATGGTGATGTAGGAGCTGTCGATCCAGTTCTTCTGACGCCCAACAGCGAGGAGGTATGGTTGTTGATCCTGCTGGTTGCAGAGATAATCCTCCAAACTCTGGCATAACTAAGGTTGAGATAATAAAACAAGAGAGAGAAAACAATTTCATGCACTTTTTAACAACCCTAATTTACACACGTGGCTAAGAAAGTGACGTGACAAATTATTATAATCACCTTAACAGTTTTTGGAGACTTCGGTCCCCCAGGTGGTGGTGAAAGAAGATGTATCAGCAACAACAGGGAGGCAATTTCTTGCAGGCTGAGGAGAAAAAGTCACAAGAATAAACTGAAAACTCTTCAAATGTAATACTTTTAAAGTGTGAATGAGAACAGAGAGGCATTATGAGTTTTAAACAGTCGTTGAATCTATTGCTCCTATTCTATATTATCTTTACTTTCAGAGACACAGAATGAACTGAATTCTAAACTAATCTAATTCCTAATTTTAATAATAGTCATAAATGATGAATGAAACAACTGTAACTGCAGATACAGAAAATTCTTTTAAAACAAGAAAAACAAATACAACTCACTTGTTTCCCCATCAGAGAGGCTTGGCTTCAAGAACAAGCAGAGTAAAGTCATGTTCTACCATTGAGAAAGAAAATATTAATTAACTTATTAGTATTAGTATTAGTATAAGAAATACTTTCAGATTTCAAGTAATTCTAAACATTTCATTCCCAACTTACCAATACCTACATACATACCCTTTTGTATCCAGGAAAGTGGAGAGGATATCAACATTTCTACCTGTGTCATTAACAAGCTTCTGAAAGGTTTCTCACATCTTCTGCAGTCCAGGTCACACAGACAACTAGACACAAAACACATTGCAACATGTTTCTGTGACCCCTATGGCCCCTGTATGTTAAACTGTGGTGAACGCAAAAAAAGACTAGCGACCTGAAAAAGGGCTTTGTAGGTAACATATTCTCTGTAGATGTTTTAATGTATATGCTGCAGTTCACAGCATCAATCATTTCAGTAAGTTTGACTAAATTACTGTGTATATGGTACCAACTTGTCTCCAGCCGAAAAAGTGAAATGCATTTCATTGTGGGCGTAGTGTAATTACATGTATGCAGAGTTGGGCTAACACCAGAGAGGGTTTGCTAACACTGACATTATCAACTCAAACGTCAAATAACTCCAACACTGAACAACATTTAACACAGAAAGTGTTCAAATTAAATTAAATCAGTAGGATGGGAAAGTAGGGCAAGTGAGGACAGACTCATGTTTCCAGCTTTCATTGACAGACAGCAGAGGTCACTGCTGCTTTAGAAATCAAAACAGAATATCAGATGATGTGAAAGCACATTATAGCTTACAGCACATCTGACACACAGATTTACTGTTTTATAGGATACAGTATGTATATACAGGAATAGAATGGCCTAGCTTCTCAGTGCATTTAAATGCTGTGTGGAGAGGACAGGTGAACTCTTAATAGTAGTGTTAAAATGAAAAATAAACCACACTTCCTTAATAAAATATTCATGGCTAAGTGTTCCGCAGATATTGTTTTTGTTTTTTTAAGCCAAAAGGGGCATCCTTATTAAAAACATTAGGAATAGTCAAATGTTTTATATTTTATGCAATCAGAATTGACCACCGCACACTGGAATAACCTACTTATAACTTTAAACTGTGTTTTATTTAAGTAACGCGTTTAGCTTGCAGCTATCTCAGGTTTGCTCAGTTCTATACTTTATATACCAGCCAGGAACCAGCTGCTGGTCCCTCTTGGAACTGCCATTCTTCTTTTTCTTCTTACCAGGAAACCTTCTTTCAATGCATGAAAACAAACAAAACTTTCTACATGGGTCCAGTTTACAACTTTTACAAATTCAGGGCGTCTTGGTAGTTCACCAGGTAGAGCTGGCCCTCCACGTACCAAGACTGAGTCCTTTCTGTTTTACTCCGGCTTGTGGCCCTTTGCTTCGTATCATCCCCTCTTTCTCTCCCCCTTTCCTGACACTATTGATTAAAGGCAATACAACTCCTATACTCCTATACACACACACACACACACACACACACACACACACACACACACACACACACACACACATCTAAAACAAATATGAAAGCTGTCTCCTCCCACATTCTTTTGCTCAATGTACACCAAACTGCACTGCATCTTCAGAATGAATGATCAAACATCAAGGCCAATCAACATGTTTTACTGTAACAAATTAAAGTAAAACATTCTCCAAAATAAATCTCCAGTGTTCATTAAACAAATGACCAAATCTTGATGTCACAGTAGACAGCTGTGGAAAAAGTCAGAATTGTATCTCAAAAACTGAATTTCTGACTTTATTTTATCCTCATATTGCAGTCAATGGAAATTGGCAGCTTTAAACATCTGTTTGTCACTTACAGAGTAATATGTCTTTGTAAAAATAACAGATGTCTCTATGCTGTCTAGGTTAGGTACAAAAACTCTCATGTTTAGAATTTTTGACACTAGTTTGAAATCTATTGTCACCACCCTGGTGGTTGTGTAAGTCTTAGTTTTTCAGTTCAAGACCCATTTGATACAGATAAATATGTTAGACATACTCAAATATTGTGATGTGTTAATTAGAGACAAATGCCTTAGATGTTTAATGATAAATTTAGTTCCTCCTCTTCCTCCCCTTTCTTCTTCCTCCTCAAAATGCCCGCCCCAACTCACTGCTGTGCAGCAGCTCTTTATGTTTTCTTATGCTTACTACAAATTGACAAATTCAGTGCTTTCTTCTCATTCCTCTATCAGCTCTTTGTTTGTACTTTTCTAATGCAGAACGAGGCGTTTTATTAGAGAGTGATGCCTATATCAATATAACTAAAGTTTATATCTAAATAATAATCTAACTTTAAAATTAACTAGTTCTAACTTCTTTAGTTTTCTTCACAGAAATGCTGAGATAGCTGTATATACCCACTGTATATTTTTAAAGATTTCTTACCCACCTTAAAATCAAGATTGTGACACCCTGTTAAGCTTTGGTGACCCTAATGTGGGTCCCGACCCTGAAGTTGAGAACCAGTGCTTTACAGATGATCCATCACATCAAATTAACATCACATTTCGCTTTATTTTCTGTTACAGTTACATTACTGCTGCATGATAATACAAGTGAAAGGATTGAAACGGGGGGGAGAATGAACCCAATAGCAGCACACGGGAAACAGTGAATCAGTGATAATGACTTTTATTGTTGCACAGGAGAATCTAGAACAGTGAACAAACTTCTTTCTTCAGAGGAAATGGCAGGGAGTGAGGACTAAAGTTAAGGAGGGGGCAGCAGAGGGTTGTCTGTGAATCGTCTTAAGAAATTAAGGAGAGGGGAAGGGACCAGGAAAAGCGGACACTCACTCAGGGGATAGTGGGATGATAGACTCCTCTTCGAAGGTGGTAGAGGGTTGCAGGGGTTAACCACAGACGTCTCAGAACAGGTATTAGAACTGTGTCCAAAGGTCAAGGGATCAGGCAAAAGCAATGGTCAGGAAACAGGCAGGGTCGGCAACAGGGGATCAGTCCTAATTCGCAGGCTGGAGAGTCATGCATAGCAGTGGAACAATCTGGCAGTGAGCAGGGGGTGAGTGAGGGTCTATATACTATGGTGACCAGGTGGAAGCAGTTGCGCTGGTGAGGAGGTGTGGCTGCAGGAGTGACTGAGCAGGAGTGGAAATTTTCACTGCAGGTGAGAGGCAGAGGAGACTGTGACAAGGATGGATTGATTTAAAGGTTTTTGAGAGTTCATGGAAGGAGAGTCAGATAAGGAAATTTAACTCAATAAAATGAATGAACTGAGTAGTTGATGACTATGTTTCTGCTGTATTTGTGTTACACACTGTATACAAGAGGACAGTATGAGCCCACTATAAAACACTGGCACACATAAGGTGGAACATTATAGATTATATATACATAAGAAGGACCAGGGTTATCTATGTATAATGTGACTAACAAACTGAATTTGCTATAATTCAGTGACAGCTTCACAAACTGCATCAGCTGCACTCAGTAAAGAGACGAAAAATATGTTAAAACAGAATGCCATGGATTTCATTAATCAGAGCATGACAGATGGACATTCTTTTCTACAGTAATACAGACAGACAGACAAACAGACAGACAGACAGAAAACACACACTGTGATATTGCAGAATCATCAAATACTTCATAACATCTCTTTACACTACGAAATGTGACATTGTCACCAAAGATAAGAACAACACAGAAAGAGAACTACTAACCTGATAAATAAATGTTTTTTTCTGTCCTTTACACATTTTCCCATTATGTTATGTTATGTATAAGAATAAAACCACCACTGAAAGACATTTATATTGTATAATCTTTGTCAACCCACAAGCAGAAATACTGTGCATAATTAAAGTGGTACTATGGCAATTTACTATTGCACTTCCATGAAGCGCAGGAGACAGACAAAAAAGAAAAAGAAATATGGGCCAAAAATACTGGATCATACATTTCCCATAATGCAACTCAGCAGTAAGCTAAAAAACACTGAATCATACATTTCCCATAATGCAATTCAGTATTAAGCTCAAAAAACACTGGAGCCTAGGCAGTGGTGGCCTAAAGATCAGTTCTGAACCTTAATGTGAAAAGTGAAAGGCAGCATTTGCCCCTCCCTCATTACCAGCACCTCAGTGGTGGTAGTGGAGCTGCTCAGTGGCCTGACTGTGGTTGTACTGGGCAGCTTCCAGACGTGAATAGGCTCATTCAAGATGAACTGTGCCCCGCCTGGAAAGTGGATGAGATTGGGCGGCAGCAGCAGGAGGCGGTGACAAAAAGCTGTAGTCGAGTCAGACAGTTTCCAAAGAGCAGCCTTCAAAGAATAAACAGGAAGTTATAGTTTTGCATCCTGTTAGAACATCTTTAGGCTACCTATAGTTTTCAGACTATGTTTGGATATACAGCGGGTAAAATAAGTATTGAACATGTCACCATTATTCTCAGTAAATATATTTCTAAAGGTGCTATTGACATGAAATTTTTACTAGATGTCGGTAACAACCCATGCAATCCACACATGCAAAGTCAAATCAAACCATAGATGTCCATCAATTAAGTTATGTGTAATAATGTGAAATGACACAGGGAAAAAGTATTGAACACATGACTAAAGGGAGGTGCAAAAAGGCATGGAAAGCCAAGACACCAGCTGAAATCTTATGAAAATTAGAAATTAGAAAGTAATCCTGCCACTTGTCACAGACTGGTTCAGTCCCAGCTGATGGCCTATAAAAAGGTGTCTCATCACCAAGGTGTCACACAAGAAATATCTCATAATGGATAAAACCAAAGAGCTCTCTCAAGACCTTTGCAACCTTATTGTTGCAAAACATACTGATGGCATTGGTTACAGAAGGATTTCTAAACTTCTGAATGTTCCAGTGAGCACTGTTGGGGCCATAATCCGGAAGTGGAAAGAACATAATTTCACCCTAAACCGGCCACGACTAGGTGCTCCTTGCACAATAGAGGAGTGAAAAGAATTATCAGAAGAGTTGTCCAAGAGCCAAGGACCACTTGTGGAGAGCTTCAGAAAGACCTGGAATTAGCAGGTACAATTGTTTCAAAGAAAACAATAAGTAATGCACTCAACCGCCATGGACTGTATACACGCTCATCGTGCAAGACTCTATTGCTGAAGAAAAAGCATGTTGAAGCGCGTTTAAAGTTTGCTGCACAACATTTAGACAAGCCTGTGAAATACTGGGAGAATATAGTCTGGTCAGAGGAGACCAAAATGCAACTCTTTGCATGCCATAATACACAGCATGTTTGGAGGTCAAATGGCACTGCACATCACCCCAAAAACACCA
>JAGRRF010005588.1:21346454-21356723 GCA_019097615.1 Morone chrysops | reverse complement strand
ATCATATCCAGTAAAGAAGTGCCAATTAAGGGTACAACGTCTTTAAGCAGCCTAGTTGGGATGGGGTCTGACAGACAGGTTGATGGCTTCGATGAAGAAATTATTGAAGTTAGCTGATGAAGATTGATAGCAGAAAAACAGTCAGTTAAAATGCCCATCTTTACAGCAGAAATAGTGTGTTTAATAATGTGTACAGCCTGGTACAAAAAACACTCCTACAACACCTGCTGTCGACTCCATCGACAGCAGTACAAAGTTACTCCACAGATATGGAGATATTATATGGCCATAATCTGTAACATTTCTCCATTATGTCTATCATCACTAGAGCTATGTTCTATATGTAGTTGAGTTGTGTAGTGTTATTCCAGATGTTTCCAACAATGTTCAAACTTGAAACTAACGGTGTGTTTCACTGGTTGCCTGTCAATGTTTGTGCATGCGTCAGCGTTGTGGTTGTCTGCCAGAAGCTACATTGACTTTTTATACAGTTTGAAGCCACATTTTTACCCTCCACTGTTTAGATCTTGGTGGTTTTTAACTCCATATTTAAACTGTTTTTTGATCATCAGACATCTGGATCTTAAGTTATCAGAGAAGCAAGCTGAGCTAATGCTAAAGCAGCTCGGCTTACAGCCCCTGACTTGCTTTTGGGTTAGTTGTATTGGTTAAACTGGGTTGTGTCACTGTGTGTATGAACAAGTCAGAAGACCTCTCAAGTTTTCCAGTGTTAAAAAGCCTTGAATGTAGTGGCTTTAACAGTCAACTGTCCTCCCCCTCTCTTCTACCAGATCCCCTCCAGCTCAAACTGAGACATTGGATTGCATAACATAATGTTCCAACCTGTACAAGGTCCAGTGTGTAACATTTAAGAGGATCTATTGTCAGAAATGGAATATAATATTCATAGGTTATTTTTATTAGTGTAAAATCACCCAGAAGGGACAAACCAAACACTGGCTATAGATAGGGCTCTTCATGTTTATCATGTGTTGTGTGGCCAGTGTAGTGAAATGAGTGAGTTGCAATCTGCAGTTACACCGCTAGATGCCACACAAATCCTATGCACTGGACCTGAAGGTCTAGAGGTGCAGTTGCAGATTGCAACTCCAGTGGCTATGAAACAGGCCAAAAAATGCAGAGCCAGAGTTTGTTTTTGTTTTTTTCTAGGCTACTGTAGAAACATGGCAGATCAACATGGCGGCCTCCACTGCATTTATAACAACAACAAACAGCTAATTCTAAAATCTCAAAAACATAATCATTTTTATATTCAGGTGATCATACACTAATGAAAAAATGGAGCCAGTAATTGAGTAAGGATAGGGTTGAACAATGCTGAAATTTTCCACAGTTTAAAGAAATCCACTGACATTAATACAATTTGCTGCCATAAATTCCATTGATTCCTAAAGCTCCTTATAAGACACCTTGGCTTCAGAGCATTGACCCTGACTGATCTTGTGTAATCTCATGATAGAATAATCAGTCACGTGTGTCTCATCTTACGTGAGTGAAATCAAATCATTATTTAGGTAAAAGCCTGTTGTATTTTGATGAAGGTGAACAATGAGCAGGATAGCATGTGCTGATTGCACTCAGCTTCAGTTTAAAATAGAAAATACAACTGCTGACAGCCATCAAAATTCAAGGATGCATATGTTACTGTTTTTATCAGCAAGCACAAAACAGAAGACTCAAATGAACATTATGTATCTTGTTTCCCTCCAGGTCTACACCTGTACCCCCAACAAAACTGGGCTCACTTGGCAGTGTTTGAAGGATCGCATGTCTTAAGAACCGCAGCCACCGCAGCTTAAGTCAAACATAAATGAATTGCTGAAAGGAGCATACCAGTTTGTTTACTGATCTTTAAGGGTCCAGTGTGTAATATTTAGGAGGATCTATTGTCACATTTTGTAACATTCCTCTTATTTACTGAAGAACAAAGCTAGAACTACAATAAAGACCCCTGCATGAATCTTCACAATAGATGTATGATTATTTTAAACATTGTTAACACATTAAAAGCTCCAGTGTGTAACATTTAGGAGGATCTATTGTCTGACCACCATGTTTCTAGACCATAACGGACCAACCAAACACTGGCTGTAGATAGAGCTTTCTGCAAGTTTTGTGGGCATATCCTACACATTTGGAAAAATGAACTGTATTCAAATGGTGGCAACCCCCAACTTCACCACTACAGGCAACTAAATCCTACACACTGCTCCTTTAACCTCGATTACAATTACAGTAATTTTTAGCTGAATAATATTGAAGAAATGTTGTACAGTTTTGGTATTTTTTATGATTCACATTGATTTGAAAAGTCTGCATTGCGTTGCCTCATATATGATCTTTACTAAAATAAATGCAGTTGCAACTGTCACAATTATGAAACAAGTTTCAAGAGTGGGCTTATATATCTCCATATTAGATATAAATTCCTGGAGTTTTAGGACTGGAGTTTATTGGCATAGGCTGATCGAGGCCTGGCTCTTCCCTCTGCTCATCGAAGACCAAGATACTGAACCCCAAATTTGCTTCCGATGCTGTGTCATTGATGTGTAAACAACAGTAACAAATTGTTATTGACCTCTATTCAAAAAGTAGTTTTAAAATATAGTCTGATATATTCTGACACTGTAGCAGTATAGCATAATGGAACATGTTATCTTCAGTTAGGACAATATTAAAGCTTCTGCTTGATTGACATGAGTCTCAACCTATCAGCCATGCTGTCCAATGGTCCATTGTTGTCCAAAGAGGGATTTTCTGTGTCCAGAATTGGCAAGGTGACTTTTTTACAGTGTAAGTTTGGTGAGTATATTTCTAAGACTGTGACACACAGGACCCTGCCTTTTATCCTCGCTGACCCCTGGAGTTTGAATACAGCACTCAAACATTGTGCCCCCATATTTGAAAAGAATGCCCCTATGCTCGATGAAACATGATAAAATGCCCTCTAGGTTGCCCTTCCAGTGGACAAAATGTGATGATCTGCCCTTCCAGTGGGTGAGTCCACCACTGAGCCTACACACGGCAAATGCATGGAGCATCATGTCGCTGACTAAGCTAACAGAAAAATAATGTAGTTGTTTTATGTATATATGTTAACTAACTGTATTCCATACTTTGAATACTTGAACAGTGAAACCTGACAGAGGGAGGAGTTCTATATAGAGCCATAAAAAGCCCTGAGCAACAACATGAATGGATCTGTCTGATGTGTTGTAATCAATGTAATTGTGATGTTAACATATAAATGTGTATGTCTTGTAGACAGTGCATTGTTAAGTTATGGGACAGCACAACTCGTTGTGAATGATGGATGTAACTAGTATAGGCAGAAGGAAGTGAGGCCAGTGGTCAGAGAGATGAAAGGCAGGTTCAGTGCTGTGTGTGTGATCATACTGACCTCCTGTGGATTTTCAGCAGCACAGCTATTTGACTCTGAGATTACAAAATGAAAGATGTCTGTTCCATGGCTTTTTTCTTTCCCTTATGTCTTTTTTTGTAAACCAACTCTAATGTCATGTCATTACTGTCTCATATGTATTTTTCTGTACATAATTACTTGTGTAATTACAATAGTAATAATAATTTCAAAAGAGTGAACATCATTTTAAAAGTTGTAAATATAAATCATATTATATACAATACAAAGTTGTGTTATATACCCCAGTAGAGGGTTACATGTTTGAAAGGCTGAGTGCTGTTGAATTGAACTGAAGCAGAACTGTGTAGGGATATGTTTGTTTATTTTAGCCAATATGATAACTGATTATTACCTGCTTTTCATGGCTGATCAATAAGATAACCAATAAATTCACATTATTGTATTTTAAAAAGAGATTGATACCTGTAGTTTTTACACACCTCAGGGTAAGAAAGGCTGAGAAGATGATTTAATCTTCCATAGCTCTGTTCTTATCAACTTTAACTGACATCACTATTGTTAACACCACAACAATAAACAACAGTTCTGACGTTTCAAATATTAATTTATTTTTTCTAGTATACTTTGTCTTTCATAAAACATAAAGCCTTTCAATAGTTTTGCATAAGAATTCAAAGTAAATTACCAACCAATAATAATTGTGAATCCCTAGAACTGTGGAGTTTTTGAATCATGTGTTTCAGAGCTCATATCACACTATATGTCCTTGGAGGTAACAAAAACTAAATTATTCATAAAAATAAACAGATGTTACAGAATTTAGTCACAGCAAAGCAGGAATGTGCTACAGTAATTTAAAACAGATAAAGGGTTTAGAGAAATATGAAAAATATGTAATTCACAAACACTTTTCTTCTAAATACTTTCAAAGGGAATTTTATTCTGTCACTGACTGAAGATTTTTTCCGTGAGCTCATTACTTGATCTCTAATGAGCCATATCCTGTTTGAATGCTGTACGTGTCCTCTTAGGCCCTTTTCCCAACCTAACTGTTTGAAATGTGACCACGACTCATGAACATCTTCCTCTAAACATAACCAATGAAATTCTGACTTGGTGCAAGATTGGAATGAGTTTGTGTTTACACACTTAAACAAGTAATACTGACAGACTGAAAAAGGATGGCTGGTACATGAGACGAGGTATATATTTTTAAAGTTTTCTTAACCCCTTAAAATCAAAAAGGCCTTGCAACCCCCCATGAAGCCTTGACAATCCCTAGTGGGGGTTGCAACCCCCAGGTTGGTGGAATCCATCTGAATATGGATGATGATGAAGAGGATGAAAATAACGAATATGTGATCATCATTTGCATCATACACTGTTCTTAGACTTCTTCAGGTGTTTGATCCAGTTGGAAGTACATGTCAAACAACAGACTATGATGCATTGTCATCAGCTACAACATTAAATAGAACAGAATAGAACAATATTAACATCCTGAAAGGGAAAATTCTGCATGAGTACTTTTGATTATACTATTACAGTTGTTATAGTTACTGTTATTGTTGCTGTGCATCTCTGTCTCTCTCTTTCTACCTCTACTGAGGTTAAATACATTACAAAACCTCTTTGGATGGATAGACAATCCCAGAAAATCACAAATCATAGCACATATACAGTGAGGCTACAACACTGGCCCAGTCATACACCAGCTTACAATGAAGTGGGGACAGCTGACAGGAGAATGACGAAGAAGAAATAATATTTACATTTCTACTCAGTGATAAACTAAACCAAACTATGCCAACAGAGCAGACCACATAAAACATGGAACTTCACATAAACAATAGGGAAGTTCAAAGACACTAAGTTCTGAGATTTTTCCTTCTTAAATAACATCCCCTATAAATTCCCCCTCCTCTAATTGTCTATTTTTAGACAGTCTGAGACAATCAAGCAGTTTCCCACTGCTTCCAGTATTAGGGTAAATAGACTAGATAGACTAAACATGTCTTGGACATGGAACAGAGGTAAAGATAATGCTGATCTATATGTTGCATTGTTTATGTTAAAGCAATATAATTTGACCTCCTATAACAGCTTCTTCTTTTGGAAAAGTTCCTTATAATCTCATATCATACTTTTTGAGAAGCAGCGAGAATGGTACAGTTTATTAGTGCTTTTACCAGGGAGTCAGTCCTTGTAAACATTGTGGTCTTAGCGCAAAACTTAGGGTATCCAGGGGCAGGACATTAACTATGTTGTCCTGGAATTTTTTTTTTTTTTTCAGATTAGGTAAACCTAGGTGTGTATTTTGTTTGACATTATATGAAACTTCAAAGCAGGTTTATCAGACAGGAAGCAGCCGAAAAAATTTTCCTTTTTCATTTCAGTTCCCATGTCAGTTAAGAGCAGTTCCCAAGTGTGTCCCATAAACGTGACCACCATTGTGAGCAAGTGCTGTCCTGTATTGTTAAGAAAAACTCCTGGGGAAATATTTCTTAAAAAGAGTGGGAACCCTGAATAGAATAACTAACGCTCTGTACATCATTTTGGACTACATTTTGGCTAGTCAAAAAACAGCATTACTAAACTTGAAACCTATTTTCTTAATATGCTGGAGTAGAGTTCACAGAATGTTTAGCTTACAGATCTGCTACATGTGAATCCATCTCATAATACTGCAATAGATGGTGATATTTCCCCAGTAATAGAACTTTTGCTCCGTTCCAGTCAGAGAAACAGAGGGGAGATGACACTAAGTTGAAGTTATTTTAAATCCTGAAAGATTCTTTATTATCTTTTAATAAAGCTTTTATTATCTGACAGCAGAGGTAAACTGTATTTACCCATAAGACATGAATGCAGCATGGGCACTACATGTACTGTATGTTTCTGAAAGGAGGCGCCATCCCTCCTGAATCTGCCTCCTGTCCCTGACATCACTCTCTGTATATCCATTCATATGACCATGAAAGGAGGTGGCAGTGCAATGATGGAGGGAGGAGCCTTCCCACACTGAGGGGCCCAGCGCACAGCTAAGGCTTCTAACACTGCAATGCATGCTGTTGACTCAGCACAGAGCAAAGTCCTACAACTCACAAAGCCATAACTAAAGAGGCCCTTACTGCTGGACACTCTCACAGTATTTGAGAGGGTCATGTGCAAGCGAAAGCAAACAGAATAAAAACAATACAGCAAACTAACAAATAAATCTGAAATAGAAAATTCATTAAAACCAATGGAAACAAGTTCACCACATTTTGACCCCACAATTGTACTGGGTCAGGGGATCTGATAAGTCTAAAACTTTCAGTGATTCATGGACAAGAAATGGAACTTTGAAGCTGATTCTGTGAGAAACTGATTCCTTCAAATCTTTCTTTATTTTCATCCCCCACATCAAGTGCATTCTGGGAAATCTGTCCAAAGCTCTGATTAAAGCAGCTTTACCCCGGTTCCCAGCTCTCCTGTCAGCTGCTGCCAGCTGGATGATCCAGGTCTTTAGTTTTTGTGTTGCTTGGGGCCAGTCACCACATTTATAAAGAATGCAGCAGTGTTGTCAGCAACACCGACAACACTGCTGCATTCTTTATAAATGTGGATGTGTGAATGTGGAGCTGCTTTATGTTTCCCTCCACCTGATGAAAACAGTATCTGCTGTTCACACCATGGTGAAGTATCCTGTGAACCCTATTTTAAAATGTGTGATCATATGGTGAATATTCTTAAAAACGACGTGTCTGGGAATGTCATTTACTATTCACATGCAAATGTGCCATATTAGCATACAAGCAGCATTGCATGTAAGTGACCAGTTTTATGCCCTATATGTGTATTGTACAGAGTAGTATACAGTCAGTGGCCACTGCCATCTGTACTGTATAGATAGAATAAAAATGGACAAAATCACTTTTAGCTTTTCTAAAAAAAAAAAGATGAATGGTGTGATGTTTTTAGGCATTTTTTGCAAAGAAACTAAGGGCAAAGGTTTTAATAACAAAAATAGTTTGGTATAATTCATTGAAAAACTTGTCTCAACTTGTTACAGTGAGAATAAAATTGCCAGTAGTTTGGTGACATATGTGTTGGGACTGCTATGATTGGGGAAATCTGAAGAAAAGTTGTGATTAGATGCAGAATTCACAGGGACTGGTTGCATTAATTGTTGTATTGCAACTTCCTTTTAGCTATGAGTTTAACATTAAAGGGAGATTTAAGGATGCATGCAATAGTGAAGGGAAAAGGTAAAGGCTGGATCACAAAAAATGTCCTACAGGAGGAATACCTTATTGTTTTTGTGCATTCTTTCATTAAAGTATATATATTTTTCTACTTCTTCTTATTGATTATTTTGTTTTACGTGGAGTTTTTGTATTCTGAATTGAGAGTTTAACAACGTCTAAGCTGAGTCCAAGACCAGGCATGGTTTAAATCTATAAGTACATCAAAGAAATGTGAAGAATTCTCTCCCATGACATGAAATCTCAATAGTTAGTCAGTTCAATCTACAGCACTACTGTAGTGAGCAAAGTGTACGTTTAAAGTAGTGTGCTCTACTTGCAGTGATCTTCCAACACATCAGTGACTTATTGAAATGGTAGCATCTTGTCATTTTTCACAGGCTGGGTAAGGTAAATACTGCATGCTGAGCAAATATCAACTGGTTTTACCAGCTCTGTGTTCTAAAGGACAGGTTATAACTTCTCCAGGTTGTCATGCCAAGGCAGGAGTGGGACTCACTTACAGCCTGAAAGTTTCACTCCTTAGACCAGCCCACTTTACTTCACAACGTAGCAAACTGGTCTAGTTGCTGCTGGACAGACTACAATTCATACTTTGCAGTCACGTGATTACCATGGTTACCTGGCGGGAAATAAACATATATATTTACATATATCTGTCACCTTACACCACACAAAAAATGAAAGCCTACAAAAGCACAGATAGCTCTCTTATTTTCAAGAGTGGATGGGTTAACAACGCTGTCCTATGGGAGGTGAAAAACAGGAATATCTTCAATTATGAAGCAAAGCAAACTGAGTGTTACTAGTTAGCTAGCTAACGTTACCCGCTAACGTTTGCTAATGTTTGCATGTTTGTAGCTATACACAAAGTGACATCTGTTCTGTCGTGTGATGAAGTCTTCATCTGAATATGTACACCCTGCCTGCCGGCGAATGACAGCTTGATAAGTAACGTTAGTTTAAAAAAAACCTTATGCCAACTAGGCTGTATCATATATGGCTAGCAAGATGTCAAACATTGCAGACTACCTGCTTATCCACTCCACAGAGCATCAGACAACAGACAAGAGCAGCAGGGGCAGCGAAATGCCTTTAATCCTGTTAGCAATCTGTTATAAAGTCAATGTAGTAGTAATAACTGTACGATAGTATGTACGCAAAGTAACTGTTAGTAAGTAAGTAGACGCAGTACAACAGTAACGTGTGTACTGTAATGTATTCTTCTTCTCATCATATCAAATCACCTACATATGATATATATATACTTTTCTATAGTAAAACTGTCGACGTCCTGGCAAGATCCTTGATTAGTTTACTGGGTTTCGTTGCTGGACAATGATGTTCTTGCCCGCCTGCTAGTAGTTGTGACACCACGTGCAAAGTATGAAAAGACAGCAACAAGGACTTACTCATATTGTAGGTATCAGTGGTTCCCCCAATGGGGGTCACCAAAGCCTTATGGAGTGTCACAAGGACTTCTTGATTTTAAGGCGTATAAGAAAAATGTAAAAATATACACAGTAGGCCTATGTCTCAGCAAATGGTTCACTTCTGTGAAGAAGAAAGAAAGAGGGAAGCCTATTCAGTCTGTGTGATTGTTAGAAATAATACAAAAAAATACACAATACAGAAAGAGATATGTATAAAACAATCCATAACAATGTAACAATCATCATCAGCACACTTTAAAAAAAAAACAGCCTTAACAAAATATTTAAGTTTTAAATCAAATTTGAACTTTTCAGTTGAAACTTTTTTTAATCTTTTGTTGTTTTTAAATAATTTACTTTCCTTATACAACTTTACATTTTATTTTTTGCAGTTATTATACAAATATTGAGCTGTGAGATTTTCCATTATTTGGGTGCTGAAAATGAAATATTTGCAATTGAAAATATTCAATTCAAATAATCAATAGATATTATCAATTATTAAATTACAGATGCGAGTAGCTAGCTAGCTAGCTGGCCAGTGACACTCACAGGCCCCTCTTGCCCCTCCACAGTCACACAGACCACTGCAGCCAACATAGCAGATGACTTCAACAATGGCAGAGGAAAGACAGGACAACAACTTTTAATTTCATTTTTAATACTTACACTGCACTGAACAAGCTTCAACACACATTATATTTGCAGTGAAGTAATGCGACAAAATGCAGGTGAATCTGGTTCATTCCATCAAGCCCGATAGAAAGTAATCAATGTTACAAACATGTCTTAAGGACATAAAATCCTGGATGAGCTGCAATTTTCTGATGTTAAATTCTTATACTTGGCCCCAAAAACCTCAGAGACTCACTGTCTAAGTATATACTTACTCTAGATGGCATTACCTCGTCCTCTAGTGCCACTGTCAGGAATCTTGGAGTTATCTTTGATCAGGACTTGCCCATTAACCTCGGCCTCTAGCACCACTGTCAAGGAATCCTTGGGGTTAATCTTTGTTACTCTAGATGGCACTACCTTGGCCTCTAGCACCACTGTCAGGAATCTTGGAGTTATCTTTGGTCAGGACTTGTCATTTTAATTCCCACATAAAGCAGATCTCTAGGACTGCCTTCTTTCATTTACATAATATTACGAAAATTAGACAGATCTTATCACAGACAGATGG
>JAGRRF010005588.1:21309760-21321548 GCA_019097615.1 Morone chrysops | reverse complement strand
ACACGAAGAAGAAGATGAGGATGATGACAACATAAATAAGTAGTATAGAAACAAGTGAATACATAATGATATAAACTGTAAAATACTGGCTGATCCAAAAAGAAATAAAATAAACAAGAAATAAAAAAATAAAAATAAAATCTATACATTTTGAAATAAGATCTCATCCATTAGACCCTGTACTGGAGCTGTTAATATTGACAATTAGAGCATTAAAATCTTCCAATTGAGTCAACGCTACAAACATGTGAGCTTTGAGTTCTGCTGCAGCACCAGCAGCAGGCTGAGTTGTGGTTAATGAATCCGCACATAATTATAAGACATATTGAGGAGTGCAAGCATCCTTGAGCAAGATTTTGAACCCCAAATTGCTCCTGATGCTGCGTCGTCAGTGTGTGAATGTGTATGAATGAGTTAGTTTCTGTTCGATGGACTTTGCCATCGCTGTGTATGTGTGAAAGGGTGAATGTGGCACGTAGTGTAAAACGCTGTGAGTTGTTGGAACACTAGAAATGTGTGTGAAAGGATGAATGTGGCATGTAGTGTAAAAGCACTTTGAGTGGTCGGAAAACTAGAAAGTACAGGTCAATTTACCATTTATCATTTACATTGTTGATTGATTCATTTAATTGTGATTGATTCATAACTTTTGTGTAAAATGTTGTTAATAACTGTTAAGATGTCTGTTAATTGTCCAGATCATTCAAATGAACGCAAAAACCATGAAGATCATGCAGTTAGCATTTAGTTTAACGTCATTATAGACAGATTATCTCTCGCATCCCAGCTCTGACTGATTTCAGTTCCCATCAGGTGATGTAGTCCAGATGAGAACGGGGCTGCAGACAGTATTTGATGAAGGATGATGTAAGATGGGGTCCGGGGATCCCCATTTGATAAGATTTAGCTATTCCATAACTGTCTGTACTGTAGATTGTCCGATTAATAGTGAAGAGTATGAAACCTATGAACAGAACAGGCAGTCTTAAACATTATCTCATACTTCAATTAAGTCAATTAAATAATAGTGAAATTAAAATATTCACCGTCCGCTTTTATGGGGACCCCCGGAACCCCCTCAAGGAAAGATAATGACTGCTGGATGATGCCAGGCAATGCTGTAAATCTGTAGAAGTGTGTATTAATGATAATAATAATAATAATAATAATAATAATAATAATAATAATAATAATAATACTAAATGTAGTTTGGTACTGTGCAGTGTAACGTCACGTATGGCTGAGTTGTGTGCAGTGGAAAGAGCTGTAATCCAGGACACTACCCCATTCTCCCCGCTGACTGACCTCATACATGTATAATATCTGCTCCAGTCTGCTGACGCCACAGCCGGACGCTCCATATTTGGCCACGCCTCGCGCGGTTACACTGCTATAACCAGTGGTTGGAAATCAGTGTGAAGCGAGACAGTGATCCGGTAACATTACCGCTGTCAAACAGATACATACAGACTGTTTATCTGGACTACATCACCCGAGAACAACTGGAGCCGACATGGTGACACTCCGCACAGCTCTGCTCGCTGTCTGCTTCCTCTGCGCACGTTCTGTCTCAGGTAAATCCGAACAGCTCGCGCGCTCGTCCTATACGACCTCAGCAAGAAATGACTTTGAAAGATTTTATCTCAATACTTCAAACATGTACACAATGTGTCATTTCAGTAAGACATTTAGAATTTTCCACATTAGTAGATGAAACAATGAGAAATGTATAGCGCGTAAAGTAGAAAAGCAGTGCAGTATGTGTAACATATCCATTATATTATTATATAATAAGAAAACACCTGGATTCGTATGCGCAGGCGGAGACTGAGGCTTATTTCATCCTCAGCACCTCATTGTGTAAGATTTGTATGACTTATTTATACATTTATTATTTATTTATAATCATTTTCTAAATAATCGTTATTGTCTACAAATGTGGATATTTGCCTTTGGCTTTACAGTGTGGTTAAAACACATCAGTGTAAATCCCTGTATAAAGAGAAAGCGCATACAGTACAGACAACAATAACGGATAAATAAATTCACAATGATATATCATTGTGGATTTAGCGCATTTGTTGCATTTAGATTGAAAGGCTCTTTGTAAATGTTCCTGGTTACCGCACTGGCTCTATATCGTTTTGTATATCTTTAGTTTAAACCAGTAAAGGGAGCTGACCTGAAGTTCATTCTACAGCCCTGGGCTAGAACGACAAATGGAAGGTCATTCTGTAGGTGGGCACTAGAAGCTTTTATAGTAAAATTTTTTTTTACTTTGCCACACTGACTCTTATTTATGTATGTTACTTCTCAGAATTTACAAGGTGGCAAAAGGTACAATCATCAGGTCATACATGCTGTACAGTGTACAGAGTAAATCATTTTTGACATGCTTTAAAGCTTCTTTAGGTCTTCTAGAAGACCATATGGGGAAAATGTCATTTATTGAAGAATGTACTGAAATATTAGTTTGTAACTGGTGTATGTTACAAACTGATATATAGGAATATATGGTATATATATATATATATGGTAGAAATACGTGTATTCGGATCTTAAGTCAATATTAGTTGTTAGATTAAATTAGGCTGCAACTAATAATTATTTTTATTATCCATAAATCTGTATGTAGTTGTTCTACATGTCCTCAAATGTCTTGTTTTGTCCATGACCCAAAGATATTCATTTTACTGTCATAGAGGATGAAAGAAACAAGAAAATATGCAGATTTGAGAAACTGAAATCGAAAAGAATTTGGACATTTTTCTTAAAAACTATAGTTATTTCATTGTATTTTACAATGCAGGGTTGTATCATGAAGGTCAGCCAGTGAAAAAATACGTATACTAATATTTGTCATCATATACTGAGGAACAAACTTCAGCTCCTGTACCTCTTCCCAGATGGCAGCAGGGTGAACCGCTGTGTATCCTTTGGGCTCTGCAGACACCTCGTCTTATCAATCACACAGATGCTGGGTATCAGATCGATTATCTAAATAGTTGCCGATTAATGTCCAGACTTCTGAAAACACCGACAGAATGAAGCACCTTGCACATTATTGCTGTTACTTTTGCAGCTAGAAAAGCCCTGTCTCTGTTCCTGCTCACTGTGGGACTGTGTAGGCACTAAATCTGTTATCCATTCTGGTTTTTAATTGTCCCAATTTTTTAAGTCCAGTTTCTAAATTGTCACATGCGATGACCCTTGAGGTCCATTGAAAAACTTGCACCAGAATGTTCCCTGAGTGTGCTCTGTTTGCCCTCTCCGCCTGCAGGAAGCAACAACTTTATGAGTCTTATTGTAAGCTCAGCCTCAGGCAGTTGCTGTCAAAACAGCTTTTTTCTCCTGTGTTGTCCATAGCACACTTACTTGAACTCAGAAAAAATAAACCGCAAGTGTTGGTGGTAGTGACCGAACAGTCCATAAAGTCCATAAAGATACACAAGCAAGGATCTTTTAGTAACACTGATAAGAGCAACACCTTTCACTCAGCACTTTATTATCTCTGTTTCAGCAGTACATAGTGTGCACAAAGATGTTTTCCCTCTAATAACTTAATGTGATCCCATATGGTAGTTGTAAAGGACCATAATAAAGGTTTTATTAGATAAAAAGGGTAGCTTTTTGAATGCCTTACATAGTACATGTCCAACTATCTGCAAATATAAAAGACCTTTTTTTTCTGACGTTCATTCTAACTTAAAGTGAGGTTGATTTTTTCGACCTTCAACACTGTTTTGAAAGGTGTTGGAATTGTATTTGACATGACCTCTTTCATTTTGCAGGCTCCTATCCCCAAGCGCAGAATGTCACTTGGAAATCCACCAACTTTAAAACGCTTCTGACTTGGGAGCCCAAACCATCAGCTGAGTACTCCTACACAGTGGAGTTCTCTACGTAAGTACCTGCACCCTGTGTTCCCAGCTCATTCATACTACTTCCCTCCAAGACAAACTCAAGTGTGTTGTCTGAAGCACACAGCCCTCTGACAAGCTCGCTGAATAACCTTGAGGGAAAGATTAATGGCAGCAAGGGATTGATAAGAATCCATTACTGATCCAGTAAAAGCTTTTACTGGAATGTTGGTTTTAGTCTGAAGATCGTTAAATAGATAATAATAAATATAATATTAAAAAAAACTCTGATCTGGGGCTCTTTGCTGCGCGTCATCCCCTCTCTCTCTCCCCTTTCCTGTTACTAACAGCTGTCACTATCGATTAAAGGCAGGCAAAACAAATATTTAAAAAAAAGTATAATATGCTAATATGCTAATTAAAATTTACCATAGGTAACCAGAGGTTATGGGGTAAATAGCAGACTGGATGACTTATTCATGCCTGACATTTAAGTTGTACAAAACTGTTAGTATGTTTTTTCCAATAGAGGAAGCAATTCCTTTCGCCTTGAAAGGACTGTGAAAAGACAGAGGGTACAGGAAGTTCAGCATGTCAGATATTTAGGATTGATTGTTGATAATGGTCTAATCTTCAAAAAACAAAAAGACATAGTTTAACCTGTTGACCTTTGAGAACTTTATGTTTATGTCCAGAGTTGCTTTATTAAACAAAATCCTTCACAACCTCCCAGAGGGGACTGTTGTGTTAAACTTCAATCTAAAACATACTTTTATATCTACAACTGCTTCTCAGTGACCACCGAGATGTGGAATTTTTCACCACTGAGTATCAGAGGGTGTAGTACTGTGAAAAGATTTAAATGTAGTGTGAAAACATGGTTGACGGACAATCAGGTCGGTAATTATGGAGCTGTAAGGCACTGAATGTGGCCAGTATTGCTACTGCTGATGTTGTGCTGCCTTGTGGGAATTATAGTGTTGTATTTCTGTTGTTTGTTTCGGAGTGATTGTTCTTGGGTTTTGTGTCTTATTTTTCGTTATGGTGTTTTATCTTGCACATCACTAGTGACCTCTGCCCACGGACTAAAGGAAAATTAGCTTTTAGCTATTTTTGGTACAATACAAATAAACATTAAATATGTACCATCTAGTTTTCAAGAGGGGTCTCAATGATAAAAATACTATATATATGAAAATGGATCATACATTCATAGTTTACAGAGTGGCAGTATTGATGTCAGTCAAAACATTAGGTAATAGAGTTACAAAACATGATTATTGGATTATAGAGGTGTTCTTATGGGAAGGCACAACTGTCATTAAGGATATGTATAACTGATCCTATAATAAGAAGACAGGGCATATGTGTAAATATTATTTATCACAATATCATGATTGATCATGTCAAATGAATGTGAAACTTATTTAGCATTTTTAGCAGAAAATCCACTTTGTCTACCAATTAAAGCCTAATAAATATGTGGAATCAAAATGTTAGATTTTGTCCACATTTTCCACAGCAGATTTTGGGTCTCCACCTCTAAAAGGAAATATCCTTTTGGGCTTTTCCTTAACATACTAAATATTGTCGGTAGTATGATTCACAATCAGTGGGAATGATCAGTTTACATCAACATTTTCATTGTAACTTAAAACAACTACTAAAATGGTGATGATGTGAGCTGTTGAGGTCTGTACCAAGCAAACATGTTTTCTTAAGTCCGGAGAGGTAGGCCAGGGCATCCCTTCAGCACTACACTACTTCATTATAATACTGTTTGGCACACCTTTATCAAATGGTAATGGTATATGTGATCTGTCAAACCGTTGCAGGATTAGTGGGAACGAAAAGAGGAACCCTCACTGTATCCGCTCCTCTGCGACAGTGTGCGATCTGACCAGCTCTCTGACCAGCGATCTGGCTGACCTGATGGCCTGCTACACAGCTGACATCCTGTCTGAACCCCCGCTGGGCATCACCTCCGAAGACATCGAGGCCCCCCACAGCAGCTCGCCACGATTTTGCCCTTACAAAGACAGTAGGTTCTTCTGCAGCAGAAAAGAGCCGATACATACATTTACTATCTACAATTCCAGTTTCTTATTTCATAGTAGCAACTGTCATCTCTATTATTATTTACTCACAGAGTTAGTTGCTGAGCTTTGGGAAAAAGGTGACGTCATTATAAAGAAATAAAAAAAAAAAAATACATATACATATAAACACATATAAAAAATAAAAAATACTAGGAGGAGCCAGATTTTTTCACAGATTATCTGTTTCATGTTCTACCGTCAGGATAAAGTAAAAATTATTGTTATTGTTTATGAAAGTTACCTACTGTAATTTTAATTTTGGTTTTAATCTTTGTTTTAACTTCAGTTTAGTTTCAGTTTCAGTTTTAGTTTAGTTTTTTATTATTTTCAATGTTATTATAATATGGGGGGTATTTGGAAATTTTTGAATTTGGGAAAAAGTTCACAATAGGCGTTATAGTACAAACACAATGACTCACAGTTATGTAAAGTTCCCAGTCTCTTCATGTTTGTTCTGTTGACAGATTTGACCCAATTGACATTTCCTGTATATTTTTATTTTACTTCAGTGATACAATATCGTTAGATTTCGTTAGTCTTACCATGGTAAATTTAAGGAAGACTGCTTTTTACACCATACAAAGACAGCAAAAACCTGCTTAGCACAATCACTGCTCTCCAGTGCAGACTCATGCATTTGCATCATGCTTTCATGCATTTATGGTGAAACAGCTAAGTCAGGGTTAGGATAAGCACCACAGAGGGTACTTTGTCATGTTTTATCTACCAAAGGGGCATCCAAGAGGGCACTTTTACAGCATTTTGTTGAACATTGAGTTACAATACAATACAATAATAGAAATGACAGAACAGAACTTACAATCCCCCTGTCCCTTATCCACAGCTGATATAGGCAAACCTGACTTCAAGCTGGAGGTCAGTGAAGACAAAAAGAAGACCACCCTGTATGTGACTGACCCACTCACCGCCCTGTTTAAAGATGGCCAGCAGCTGACCATCAGGGATATCTTCTCAAGCCAACTTGAGTATAAGGTCACCTATCGGAAAAACAGGAGCACCGGCAAGGTGAGTGACAGGAGATCACAACAGCAGCGTCAAACACACACACCAACAAGACCATATGGACTACATGTTTTCCCTCTGTGCCGTCTGCAGAAGGTGTACAACTCCAAGAACAGCACGATAGAGCTGACCAATCTGGACCGAGGGGAGAGCTACTGCTTCAACGTACAGGCCTACATTCCCAGCCGCAATCCCGACAAGCAGCTGGGAGAGCTGAGCCTCACTCAGTGCTCTACCGACGACAAGTCCATCTTAGAAGGTGAGGCGGCCTGATTCTAAAGCAGGAATTATACTTTATTACACAAGGGTTCGAGTGACACAGATGTCATCATCAGAAGGTGTGTGAGGAGGCTCTGTGTGGTGAGTAATGTTTAAGGGGAGACACTACAGGTGAATGGCGTAAATAATTTAACCAATAGATATGACTTTGATTTTTAGAAATCTAACAGCACCCTCATGTGGAAGCAATGAGCAATGACATATGTGGGTATGTGGCATATTTCTGTCCATGGTGGTAATCATTGATTCAGTGGGGGAAAAAAACACATGCATGTTAAGCTCCCAATCACCTCAGCCTTTCCATACACACACACAGTGACTAGTGGAGGATGACTCAGGTTTTTTTGTTTGGATTATAAAAGACTCAACTCAGCAACACTCCCTCTGAGTGGGATGTGTGTGTGACTCCTTAATGCCTTTACTATAAATAGTAGACAGATATGACTGTCTGTCGAGAGGGCGGCTAAATAATGCTCCAAAGTTACACGCCCACTTCATGCTAATCCCATACAGTTTTTTGCATGTATTTTCATCTAGTGTATTTGAATATATTTCTGCATACTGGCGTCCAACAGTATTGAAATTGCATAATTTGGGAATGGCTGGAAAGCTGAGACTCTTGTGGATTCAATGAGCCCAACTGTATTCATATATGATGATGTCATTCCACATAGTAGCCATTTCATTGTAGTGAGGCCACTGTAAATGAGCTATTGTGACTTATAGGAAAATCACAGCCTAATGAAACTCTACAAGCGTAAACTAGAGACTGAGAGCCTCCAGAGGATGGATGGATTTCCTAGGTATAGTGATGCCACTGATTTCTCAAATTGTTTAGTTGTACAGTCGCCTTTGAGATTGAAAGAAAGTTCACCTGAACAAGTTCACTAGCACCACCCAGGGGCTGGATGCCCCCCCACTTTGAAACTCATTCTGGCCCCACTGACTGAGAATGGTGTTCATTCTGTACAATGTTGCGCATTATGGGGACTTTTGTTTTATTTTGTATTTCATATACAAATCACATATTTTGTCGGGTTTTTTCCTTTAACTATGCTACATCCTAATATACAGAAAGTACAATGGTACCACTTTATTTGTAGTCCACCCACAGATGTAGAGTATTTATAATATTTCATCAGCTTATTAGTTAAGACTTCATTCACAGTTGTTTTTGATAGTATTAAATGTTTTTTAATATTATGGATTTAATATTTCAGAGATTCCTTCATGTACCATGACAGGCAGCTCACGTACTATACTTTGAGAACTGGTGCTTTAGATATATAATGTGTTAAACATGTTTAGACAGAGCGAAACAGTTGAGGTTTCCAAATATCAAATAAGTCTTTTAATGTAGTGTGGTCTTCCTATGTCTGCAGAGTTTTCAGCGGGTTCGATCGCTGCTGCCATCTTTTTCATCCTGCTGATGATTGGCCTAATCATTGCTGTCACAGTGGTGTGCTGCAGGCGCGTGAAAAAAGCTCAGAGAAGAGGAAAACAAGGGCCACTCCAGGATGCATAGAGACACCTGCATTAGTGTGGGAACATGCGGTACAACTGAACTGAGCCTGTGTCAGATTTAGTTTAACATTCCACTGTCAGACACTGGAATCAATCCTTCCTTTGGCTTCTGTGAAACTGCCTCTGAATGTGTCAGACATATTCTTCCTTTATCATTTTAAGCTGCAGAAAAAGAGACTATCACTGTTTGAATACTTCTGCTGTACTTTAGTCATATTGTTGAAGCTGTAATATTTCTTGTCTTTTATATTTGGTGAGTGGTACCTCTGATAATAGATAAACACTAGCAACAGATTTTATTTATTTCATTTTATAGTGTACTTTCTAACTTGAAATATTGTCATGATTAGGGTTTGATACTGATGAAAGCAACACTTTATGGGAAATCATCATCACCTAGAATATATTATTTTTGTATCAAATGCTTAATTTATTGTTTAATTGTTCAGATGAAATTAACATATTTGTATATGATGGTATTTTTAGCTGTTTTATATTTTAGATTGCAGATTATTTTATTATGTGGTGAAATGTTGAAGAATAAATATTTTACAGAACACAGCCAATTTTTGTTATTTCAAAATTATTTTTTAGAAATCATACTAATGTTTTGGGTTTTGAATTTTGGTAACCAGTGTCATCACAAAATTATTAACAAATCAATATATTGCTAAATATCTGTACTTGCACCATCTGTAACTTTTACAGACTTTTACATAATCTGTGAAAAAATCAGGTTCCTTTGGCTCCCCCTAGTGCTCCTAATGGCATTTGAAATAATCCACCGGGACTGAATGAAAACAACCAATCAGAGGCAAGAAAGACAGTTTAATGTTGAGTCTTATTCCCCGGTTGTCAAATAAAGATGGTTGGTTATCTTCAAGAAAGAGGTTATGGGTTGGTTCTATCTATCTTTCTCAGTCCAGTCCAGAAAAGCGTCACTGACCAGAGATCATTATTGAACCACAACAGTGCCACTGGGCTCTAAACATTTTAGGAACCTGTGTTTGTTTGGGCCCTCTGCAGTCTCCTCAGTGCTGTAATAAGTTAGTCCATAGTATGTTTAGCTGATATTTAACAGAGCTACCCTACACCCAACTTTTGTTTTTATTTTCAATTTATAAGAACAGCTTTGCTAAAGCACCTGTTAATTCCAGCTTGTTAGAGACATTTATGGTAAATGTACCTTTTTTTTATACAATCGAAAAGAAATGCACATTCACACACACAGATGATACAGAATTGAGAGCAATTTGGGGTTCAGGAGCTTGCTCAAGAATACTTTGAGATGGAGCAGCGAGGAGGCGGGAATCGTACCAACAACCTTCAGTTTAGTGGAAAACCCGCTCTACCTCTGAGCCACAGCTAACAGTTTCTTTCAATGACTGCTGATATCTTATATTCTTATTGAACAGTTGCTCAGAGGATCTTTGTCTCTTTCTGTCCTTTCAGAAGTTTGGGAGAGTAGGTCAAATATATTGTTTAAGACTGAGCCATATAAAAATCTATAATTTGTTATGGAATCTAATGTGGCTTGTAAACCCATGAGGGTCGAGCACCTTGTGTGCATGACAATAAAATTAAATCAAAATCAAATCATTATTATTATTATTATTAACTTTGCATCTTAGTACCATTTTGTATCACATTTCAGTTTTGCCTCCTAGGGGAAAAAGTTTGGGCAACCCTGGTTTATATATTTGTACATGTACAGACTTTACAATACAGTTGGGATATAAACATCATTGCATCACATAATTAGAACAATAATAAATAAACTGAAACAATAATTTACCATCACCAAAAAGATCACCCCTTAACTTCATTTTAAGACAATTGTTTTAGTAGCAGTAGTCAAATAATAATATATACCTAGTATTATAGGCGTTATTTATTATCCTTTCCAGGAAATTTGTTGTTATAGTCTGTACATAACCTCACAAAAATACATACACAACATAACAATCCAAAAACAGCTCATTTATACATAATATTTACACATGATGGCTACCAAGGTGCTTTGTTGAGCATTGCTATGGCAGAAGGGGCAAAAAACTCTTGCCATTGCGAGCCTGTTTCCAGGCCAGGGATCTGTATCTGCAGCCTGATGGAAGCAATGTGAAGAAGGGGTGAGGGGGGTGCCTGGAGTCTGGTGCTATATTGTGTGCTCTTTGTGTGATGGCTTTGTTGTTGAGGTCTGAGAGGTTGGGGGTGGGGACACCAATTATTTTGGAGGTGCTGTGTGTGATATGTATGAGTTTGTTCCTATAGGAGGCAGTTAACATAGTGAAGAAACAGAGGGAACAGGAGAGGAGAATGGGTTGGATCATGCTTTTAACAGAACATAACTGTAGACTGACGAGGAGCCTCAGACAGTGCGTGCTGGCAGCTCTGCCTGGTAGACACATTTCCCATCTGTCTGCATGAAACTGACCCTCATCTGATGCTCAGTGACCTGGAAGTAAACCAGGCCTCCCACTGTGTGATTGACAGGACTGGAGTAGAGCTGCCAGGACAGAGGGAAACTGTCCCTGTGACTGGTTGCAGGGTCGCTGACACTCCCACTCCCGCTGACTACATATGAGCTCCCATCATCCTCTCTGATAAACTGTTAGAAGAGGAGACCACTCATTAAGATTCATCATCTGTGTTCCATGAATGTACAAAACATTGTGACAGTCCACACAATCAGTAGCCGGGGACATTGCGGTTCAAACCCCTGAGCCAGGGAACCCCACATTTCCCATTATTGTTCCAAATGATAGACACAAAAATCACAAAAATCTCCAAATGTTAAAGATAAAGATAACATTGGGAGATTTCTAGGGGTTAAGTGCCCTTGAGCAAGGCACCTAACCTCTAACTGCTCCCCGTGCGCCTAGGCTGCCCACTGCTCCGAATGTATATAGTAATGTATATAGGATGGGTCAAATGCAGAGGTCAAGTTTCATTTCATGTATGTAAAATGCTGTAAATGCTGTATATACTGTGAAAATGACAATA
>JAGRRF010005588.1:21288024-21301584 GCA_019097615.1 Morone chrysops | reverse complement strand
ATTCACCCTTTCACACACATTCACTCAGTGATGGCAAAGCCCATCAAACAGAAACTAATTCATTTCTTCACATTCACACAGCGATGCACAGCAGGAATTTGGGGTTCAGTATCTTGCTCAAGGACTGTTCAACGTACAGTAGGAGGAGTCAGTGATCCAACCAACAACCTTCTAACTAGGTTAACTTATCGGTATAGGCCATGAGAAGCAGGTAATACTCGGTTATTGTAATTCATTTAGTTTTATTCTACATAATTTCTTCCCAACCTGACCCCTTTCTATTGGTTAGTAAACTGACCACCCTGAGTCAGTGACATATTTTATGGATATTTTATATTATATACAAAAATATATAATGAACCAAAATAGTGTACTCAGTAACAGGAATACGTTTGTGTATAACAAGTGATTTGGATGAATCTTGACCAGATTATTTACTCATTATACTGTTATATATACTGTACTTCAGGGCACTTTTTATACGATTATCAGTTGTTCTCAATTCTCAATTGTATTATTATATTATATATATATATATTTTTTAACACTAATATTGCTGATGAGACGAGGCCAATCTAATTACCAATAATATATTCTGGCTTTGTGTGAAGTCACAGCAGAGCAACCTTTAACATAAAAGGTAATCTATTAGGGAGGCCTTGTCTTGATTACAAAATTTCAATCAATCATTGACTCAGTTCTTATCTCTCTCTCACTCTCACTCACACACACAAGAAAAACAGATCTGTGTGAACATTTATTTCTTCTACAGTTTATTTTTTTAATGCTGAGTGAGATCATAACATTATTATTATACATATAAAACCATGGGTTGTGCTGAGGCTCCTTTACAGTTTCACAATAAAGTTACAGTGTACTAGAGAGACAGAGCAGAGAGGTATTGAGGGGCTGGGGAAGGATCTGCATATTCATGTACCAGTGATCGACTGACAGACACCATCATTGCACATCCAGTCCTCTGCTTCATGGAGCTCGCGTAAAATCACTTTACATAATTATCAACAATTTTGAATCCCGCCACCAACGAAATATATCAAATCTTAACAGAATTTCATTAAAGGAAAGGGTTAATAATGAGGTAAGAATAAAAAGAAAAATGTCTAATAATAATAATAATTCTTTGCTGTTCAGTATGGAAATTACATCTTCAAATGTCAGGTAACATTATCCACTGTTAAACTAGATAAGTTGACTTTAGTTAAGTTTAAGTTAAGCTTTAGTAATTTTAAGTGACACTGACCTAACTTTGTAATGTGAAAACAAAATACCTAGTACTAAATCAGGAATGTTTCTGTAACCTAAAAAAACAAGTCAGTGTCACTTAAAATAACTAGAAAAGCTACTTCATCAACAATCTTTTTTAACTTCCAAAATTGAATGTTTGATGTAATCTGTTTCAACAAATGTTTTGAGTTGAAATAATTTATTGAATTACAGGGTCAAATGAACAGAAGTTGAATGCAGCTGAGCAGCTTTGGAATATTACATCTGTCATCCGTCAGTCCATGACAGCTTAAAGGCAGGTCAGATGATACACAGGCACTACAAAATTCATTTACAGGTTACCAAAAAAATTCAATTAGGGGGCTGTTTTGAATCTCCTGCTGCCTTCTGACTGACTGCAGACCCTGCTATATCTCTATTATGGAACAAGGTTATGTCAGACTAGATGGGGCAACATGGGTATTATGATAGCTTCCTACTTTTACGTACACTCTGCCATTTGGTTCCCACAAAAGTCAGCACTTCCACAATAGTAGGGATGCACCGGTTGGGAATACCAATGTTTTTGTTATTCATTCTCAGTTTTGTGCCAGGGAAATAGAAACAAATAACAAAGATAAGCATCTCTGCCTTGTTGCGGCTCAGGTCTATTTCTATACTATACCAGGTACCAATGTTGAGCAAAAATATAATCAGTGTGTCCCAAAGGTGCCAATTCACAAAATGTATCTTAAAATGTATTAAGTTGAACTATGCAAAATTTGCCCTCTGATGACATTATTGAAATGAACTGTTTTTATTTCAAAATGTCTAAAACTATTTCAATGCTGGTGTGACTTGGCCTCAAGTCCACAGCACCCTTGCAGCTACGCCAAATGCAGGACTGTCGTACTTAAAATCACACAAACATTTTAGGCAATTGTTAAATGTGTTACATCAGGAATATTCAAAATACAGAATTACTGAAGCTGAGTGCTGGCAGTAGTGGCAGAGGTCCTAGCAACAGCCAGTGTCCCTACACCTGCACTGTTGTTACACATAGGATCCAAGTCGTGTTTTTGTCATTATTTCAACACTCTTGTGAATGTCTGAGTGACTGATATGTTCCTGTGATATGTAGGTACGATGATTATGGATTAGGACAGCTGTTGCATTGTAAGCACTTCATTACCTTCATATCAACCAGCTGGCTCTAAAAAAGTTAATTCCGTTCCAGTGAGCACTGTTTCTCCTGTAACTACAGAGGGGCTGTGATCACAGAAGAAGAAGAAGCAAGTAGGTCTACATGTTTTAAATATAATTTAGATAATTATGTTGTAATCATCGGTGCTGCGCTACTTTGCAATTTTGTCACTGCAACTTTTCTGCAAATCTGACCAAACATTATAGTTTCCCGTGAGTATCACCAATCATAGCAGTCCCCTGTGCAAACTGCCATACGTCACCAAACTCAATTCCTTGTTTCCACCTGTGAAGATGCAAACGTGCAACAAGAACGTCTCTTATTATATATATATATATGTATATGTATAATTCACTGATGTTCTGCATGAGGGAGTTAAACTGTTGTTGTGATACACAAACATAAGTCATTGATTGAAAAACATCTTTCTACCATAAAAAACACCAAGAAAATAAAGACATTAGTGGTAACTTTAGTGCAGCAATGTATAAATCACAAAATGATAGAGCCAAGCTTGTCTGTTGGCATGAAAATCTGTGTGTGTTTCCATTCTGTTGCCTTTTAAAGGAATTATATAATTTTCACTTGTCTCCTGCAACATGAATCACAATTTTTTGGAAAGTTTCAGTGAGATCAGGCATTTTAGGCTTCAACAATCCCATAAAAGCCTGCGAAATCCTGAAGGGACTGGATTTTAACTTAATACCTTGAGGTGACAAGATAATTAAGAGTTTCTTTTAGTAACAAAGCTTACCGTTTTACTGTATTACTATTGTCATTTTAAGATATCAATCAACCTTGGCTGCTGTCAGCATCTGCGAGCTGTGGAGAGTTTAACTTCAGTGAGAACCTACAAGGCAGCCACTACATGGATATTTTAGTATTATTCTGTGCAGGACAAAGTTTACTGTGGGAAATGACACTTTAAAGACCACTGTGGTATCTAGTTTTTCTCTACAGGCTAACCTCTGTCAATGAGCTATGATTGCAGAATATTAAAACTGTACAGTATACTTCCACCTTCACTCAAACCTCTCTCCAAAGTGTAAAAAAGAGTTGGCAATATAAATTCCAAGTTTTTCTTATAATCAGACTGAACAGGTTAATGATTAGACGCGTGCTGCTTTAAATAACAGGAAACAAAGAAAACAAAGTAGAGAGTTACAAATGATTAAAAACATTATTTTCTAGTTTTAGCTATGACTTCTGTCTTGAGTGCAAAGAATTAATGGACTGGTTTGTATCAGAGCTGTGCATTTGTGGCTAATGCCAGCACTGAGTTATGAGCCAAACTCCACAGTTTCCTCTGTGATGGGCTTGAACTCGTAGTTTCCTCTCCCGTCCATGTGGAGATAATACTTCATGACAGAGACAAAAACATAAAAATAGTCAGTAAGAAAGAAAGGAGGCATCTGAACTGCAAAATAGCTGAAACAGATAAATGGAGATCTGTTGATGTATACAAATATGTCAGGCTGTCTGACCATTCATAAGTCCCGCCCCTTTTTGCTCTGTGCTCCAATAACACTTGAGCAAGCCTTGGTCAGAACCTTAGTCAACTTTCTTTTTTCCTGTACGTACACATACTATACTCATCCATGATGAAGATGCTTCAAAGATAAAATTAACAACTATATTTGTTGATTTTATCTTTGAAGCATTACATTGTAAGTTAGCTAATGTCAACAAAACGTTAGCTAACTAGCGAACGATTGATGTAAACGGGCTAGCTAGTTAGTTTTTTGCACTTTTCTCCTTTCTGTTACAGATAGGGCTTCACTATGGTTCAAATGAATTGAGTGTCTCAAAGCCTGTCCCCACAAACCTTTCCAATGTTGGAATTCTGTAACTTTCTGAAACAGACCCTGAATTGAATTCAGGCTGATGGATGTGTCACTTTGACTTAAGACTAGGTCTGTAAAATCTTGTAGCTCTTCATGCCATTGTCCTGTGTTGTTCTGTGTACAACAGGCAAAACTACACTTTACACTAAGAGCAAAATCTGTTCAAAGAAGCAAACTTTTGTGAGGTGAAAGAACAGTTGAGGTGGCTGTGGATTTAATTTGAAATCAAATGACATTCAGTATTTACCTTGTGATGCTTCCACAGAGATTTTCTGTGGGACACGGTGAACAAGGTGATGCCCACCTGTGGAACAAAGAAAACACAAGTAGTGCTAGACTCCAGACTCCAGTTCAACAAGGTCAAAAACCTATTCACACTGTGTCACTGCAATATTAATCAGTTATCACTGTACAATCATCATAAAATAAGACTCTTGTAAACAGTGACATTAATTGTGTACCACCAAATTGTACTGTGCATTTGATGAACTGATGGGTGAGGCCTAAACTCAAGAGGTAAGTCTGGCAATTTTATTTTTTACATTACTTTTGTTACACTACTTGCTGTGTTTGCACTATATCGTAGCACTTGCCTAGAATTGCTTACCCCACCTTTTAAAGAACCAGTGTGTAAAATTTAATGACATCTAGGCAAGTAGCAGATTGCAACTAATTGAACACCACTCGCATCTATGTTTGACAACCTGGGAAGGATGTACATAAAAATACAAAAGGTCCTATCTACAGACTATGTTTAGTTTTTCAGTTATGGGCTACTGTAGAAACATGGCGGATCCGCTCAATCTGTAGATAAAAACAGCTTATTCCAAGGTAATGAAAACACAACGATTCCTATTTTCAGGTGAATATGCACTCATGAAAACACACCTATGAATATTATATTCAATTTCTGCAAATATATTCTCCTAAATGTTACACACTGGACATTTAAATCTTCTGTTTGAAGTTTTCTTTCATAGTATTAACTGTAGCTGCCAGAAGCATTTTGCTTTGGTCAATCTGTTGGCTTCACTGAACGGGAGCCCATCCTCATGCAACAGCAAGTAAAAACACAAGTAGGTAATACGTTACCTGCCTGCAGTTAACGTTTTAGCCATCTCTTCCTGCTCAATGACTAAGATGGTGTGTTTAAGAGACCAGATGTAAACCTTGTTTTATGAGACGTGATGTATTTGTGTCGTACCGTCTTGCAGTGGCTGTAGATGTAATCCTCCACATCGACACTCACTGCACTGGTGCACTCGTCCAGAATGGCAAACTGGGGCTTGTGATAGAACAGTCTGGCCATCTATGTACAGAGACACAGACAGACACGCGCATAATGATTCATCCGACATTGATAACTTCAGAATCATTACCAATTTTAAAGTGGTAAAATGTTTAAATGTGTGAAGCCTAACCCAGTGGTCAGCAACTTTAACTATCCACAAAATAATCTTTCAAACAAATCTGTCTATTAAATTATTTATTTCCTTTTTTATTTTTGGATTTGGAATCCATAGCTTGCCTTACGAGGGAGAGTCACTAGTAGTAGTAACACTAGTAGCCACAGCTATTAAGGTTTGGAAAAATATATTAGAAAAGGTGTCAGGTCAGGATGAAATGTTTCATTTTAGTTGACGAAATGTTAAAACTTACTGGTGTGTATTGTAGCAAAATAACTTTTGACCACCAGATTAAATGATGGTCCACAGTGTTCTTGTTCATGTTCAAAAGCTGCCTAATTTGACTGGAACAGCTCTTCTGATTGACCAACAGTGGTCTCATAATGACAATCCCATCTTAAGACATGAGGGTTAATTAAATTACCAACACCACTGTAGCTGCAGATGTGAGTATAAGCTGGCCCATACCACTCTGAGCAAGATAATCAGTTTAGAAAATGGATGGATGGTTTCTCTTGTGTTTCTAGTCATGAAGATTAATCAGTGTGTTGTGTTTCTTGCATAGCCTGTTGACAAGGAGTGAGTGAGTCCTTACAGCCATCCTTTGCTTCTCTCCTCCACTGAGCACGTCCATCCAGTCCTGGACTGAGTCCCAGCTGCCCTCCCTGTCTAGGATGTGACCCAGTTGAACATTGTCCAAGTATTCCTTTAAGACCTGGATGCAAGATACGGCAAGACAAGATAAGGTATATAACACACAAAGACAATGTAGGTGAAAGTTAAGTGTGTAGGAGTGTTTTGTGTCTTACCTGATCAGAGATGCCTTTCCTCCTCTGTTCGTCGTAGGTGTCAGGGTAAATGACCTGGTCCCTCAGCGAACCCAGAGTCATGTAGGGTCTCTGGACAAACAACAGGGTTTCATGAATTCCTACAATCAAAAATCAGTATTTCTTCTTGTCCCTACAGTGTGATGTTTGAATGATGTATGTGCAGAGTTCGACACTAAAAGGATGCTTTCACATTCATCTGCTGAAAGTACATATGTATATGACCAAAAGTAAAGAAAAGCTTAATACGTTCCCTTTAAGAATTTGAATGTGGAAGTTATTACCTTTTTTGCAGACACACGTTATTGTTTTAAGCAGAATTTTTGTATGTAGATCTTAATAAATGTCTGAAGGGGATCTTTAACATAGTGGTAGTAGTGGTTTTTAGTTAAATTATGTTTGGAGTCGAACAGAATTGTGATAGATACTACCCCTAAGCATTCATAACATAGATATTGCAGTCCAACATACTGTATATACTGTAACTTCAATTCAGTTCAATTTAGTTACATTTTATTTGTATAGGGCCAATTCTCAGAAGTTATCTCAGGGCACTTTTCAAAGGGCACTTTTCAAATAGAGCAGGTCTAGACCGAACTCCTTATAACAATTACAGAGACCTAAGAGTACCACCATGAGCAAGCACTTGGCAACGGGGGCAAGGAAAAACTGCCTTTTAACAGGCAGTCCACCATGAGCAAGCACTTGGCAACGGGGGCAAGGAAAAACTGCCTTTTAACAGGCAGAAACGTCCATGAGCAAGCACTTGGCAACGGGGGCAAGGAAAAACTGCCTTTTAACAGGCAGAAACCTAATAGAGCAGGTCTAGGCCAAACTCCTTATAACATTATTTACAGAGACCCAACAGTACCACCACGAGCAAGCGCAGGTCTAGACCGAACTCCTTTTAACATTTACAGAGACCCAACAGTACCACCATGAGCAGGCACTTGGCAACGTCACTTGGCAACGGGGGCAAGGAAAAACTGCCTTTTAACAGGCAGAAACCTCGGACAGACCCTCATAGAGCAGGTCTAGACCGAACTCCTTATAACAATTACAGAGACCCAACAGTACCACCAAGACTTGGCAACGGGGGCAAGGAAAAACTGCCTTTTAACAGGCAGAAACCTAGGACAGACCCTTTGGCTCTAGACCGAACTCCTTATAACATTTACAGAGACCCAACAGTACCACCATGAGCAAGCACTTCGAGACCCAACAGTACCACCATGAGCAAGCACTTGGCACGGGGGCAAGGAAAAACTGCCTTTACGGGGGCAAGGAAAAACTGCCTTTTAACAGGCAGAAACCTCGGACAGACCCTTCGGCTCTAGAGGCAAGGAAAAACTGCCTTTTAACAGGCAGAAACCTAGGACAGACCCTTCGGCTCTAGGTGGTTGGTCGACGAACTCCTTATAACATTTACAGATACCCAACAGTACCACCATGAGCAAGCACTTGGCAACAGGGGCACGAAAAACTGCCTTTTAACAGGCAGAAACCTCGGACAGACCCTTCGGCTCTAGGTGGTTGGTCTTCTGCCTTGACCAGTTGGGGTGAGAGAGAGAGACAGAGAGAGAAAGAGAGAGAGAGAGACAGACAGACAGACACAACAACTACATCAATACACTAATGAACGTGAAGAAAATGATGACGACGACAGCAGCCACGATGGGGGACAGCGAGCAGTGACAACAGCAACAACAGTAACTGTAGCAATAATACTACTTTATTCCAGTGGAGTTTACGGTTCAAAATGTAGTTATTGCTATCTTGTTTGTTATCTATGAATAAATGTTCTGTCCCAGTATAGATATCTGTCACAATTCTCAATGACTCCTGCCTTGAACAAATTTGGCTTTGTCGAGCTAAAGATAATGCTAAAAGCTAGCATGGGAACATAGCTGCCACTGTGGTGGAACAGAAAACATGGCCTACAGAGGATTTTTACCTGTGGAACGTAGAAGAGTTTCCCTCTCTCAGGTTTTGTTAGGTGTCCACCAAACAGAGGCCACAGCTTAAAAAACAAAACGTGTATAATTGCTTTACATACCAAAGAAAAAAAATCAAACACATGCACATTATTTTGGATCGTAAACCACTGTTAACTGGGAGGTTCCTAACCTCTCCAAGCGCTCTGAACAGAGAGCTCTTTCCACAGCCGTTTGGTCCACACACAAGAACGTTGGTGCCAGACCTCACCTTCAGGAATATAATATGACAGAGAAACACTTGTATGCAACTCATAATCATTCACCTGCCCACATAGTAAAATAAATAAATACATAAAATTCTACTTGGTTTTCCAAACAAATAAATTCCAATCGTTAGCTCAGTCGATCATATGCTAATGAGAGATGAGAGCTTTACCTCAAATGTGAGGTCTCTGATCAAGATGTCTCCATTAGGTGTTGCTAGTGGGGTATGCTCGAATCTGCCAAATAAATAAAATGTTGCTTTAAAGCAGAGCTCATAAAAAGAAAGACAAAAAAATATAAATAAATGAAATGTATAGTGCAGGGCAGAATATAAGACTTACTTAATGATGTTATCTTTTTTGATGATTTGACCACTTCCAGGCACTAGTACGAGTTTCTCTGCAGTGTCTGATTCTAAGATGAATGGAATAAATCAGAAATCAGATATGCTGCACAGTTCCAGTTATCTGAGATGAGAATGCTAAGGAGTCGTGTATGTACCCTTCTCCTGCTGAGAGACCATGGTGCGTTCATATTTTCCAGCATTCAGCTCCTTCAGGACTTTTATGAGTTCAGTGATACGAGCTGTGAATCTGTGGGCGACATACACATGGATAAAAAAAAAATCAGACACACATTTGAACAGATTCTAGCCCTGCCATTTTTGGAAGGGAGTATATTATTTTATTGTTTAACATTTACACTGTAGGCCAAAGTGACCCAAATCTGTGGTTTTTACTCATATGTGACTCAGATCCATGACAGTGTGAACAGCACAAATCAAATGGATTCTATTCTGTTCTGTTTTGGGAGATTTTAATATGTGGTCTAAATCAGACATAGGTCAGATTTTTTGTAATGTCGTAAATGGATGGACCTGTATTTGTATAGCGCCTTTCTAGTCTACCGACCACTCAGCACTTTTACACTACACGCCACATTCGCTCTTTGACACACATTCACTTAGTGATGGCCATAGAACAGAAACTAACTCATTCATGCACATTCACACATCGATGACACCTGAACAGTCATATCAGAATACATAAGTTAATAATGTGAATTGGATATTTAAAGAGCTGTAACAATTAACATAACACCATCAATTTAACAGACAAAGTCTACTCTGAAGGAGTCCTACAGTATTAACAGATCATTGAAAAACACCAGGACATTCAGACTCTGGACATATTTATGAGCTAAGACTTTACTGAAATTACTTTTTTAGTAATATCCCGTAACACTTACCCTGCAAGGCGGGTCATCTCTCGGCCAGCCAGTACAATCCTGCCCAGGGCCTGGGACATTCTCAGGAGCATTCTCCCACTCTGGTAATAGTCCTACAGGCCACAGAGATCCAATCACATCAGTTAAAGCTCACAGCCCCAAAACATTATTGCAAAGAAAGTAACCATTTTATGTTTTCTACCCGAGAGCCACTGGTGTTTCTTCATTTTAAAAGGAAGAATAAGATGTTTATTACCGTCAAAATTACCTTAATGCTGCATACTACATTACTGCTGTACAGACAAATGTAATGTGATTACAGTTTCTTTGTAAAGCGTTACCCCCAACACTGGCCTCTAATAACCATGTGACAAAGCAGCAGAATCTATCTTACTTGGATGGACAAGATGCTGTGTGTGTGTGTGTGTGTGTGTGTGTGTGTGTGTGTGTGTGTGTGTGTGAGCTTTCTTTGACCTCCAGCAGCTCAGAGTGTGAGCTGTGCAGGTGTCGTGGATCCGTCAGGTTTAGGAATGGCCGGCTAACCACCAGGTAGCCAACCACAGTGGCCACGTCTGCAGAGGAACAGCATGTGTTGTTCAGGAACAGGAAATAAACACACACATATTCATTAATATGGTTCGCACAAACATTCTACTGCTTGTATTTAAACAAATTGCTTGCTTATAGAGCACCTTCCTCTCTTGATTCAAACAGTTGTGTACCAAGAGTCTATAAACTCTGGAGCTATGTTCTATATGTAGTTGAGTTGTGTACTTACATTATCCCAACAATGTTCAAACCCAGAGAAATTTGTCATAATTTTATTCAGGTAACGCTGCATTTCACATACATGCGTCAGTGTTATGGTTTTATCCAGTCTGAAGCCACATTTTTACCATCCACTGTTTAGATGTTTAGATCTTGGTGCTTTTTAACTCTAGATTTGAACCGGATGAAGGATTTTAGTCATTGGACGTCTGGACCTTAAGTTATCAGAGAAACAAGCTGAGCTAACGTTAGCAGCAGCCCAACAGCATGATTTTTAAGGAGGAACTGCTTTATTCAATGTTTTTACCGGTTATAATCAGTGGGTTGGTTTGTTTTGGAGAAGAGGAGACCTCCACAACATACTTTTTCTTTTGTTATTGTTTTGATGTCAGAGACCCCTGTACGTTTAATATCAGAAATTACATACTAGTAATAGTTGAATATAAATTAATGGGAAGTAATGGGATGTTTTTTTCTTACCACTTACACTCAATACAGCAAGGCAAATATGAGGGAGAACCTAAATATTGTGAATTAAAGTAATTTATTTACTTACACTTGGCAATTATGCTGTCCACAAATCCCATGGAGAAGCGAAAGAATATGAAGTTATGCAAGTGGTCCACCTGAAGACAAATAAATATGTTCACATTCTGAACACACAGTGACTTGTACCAGCGACTTGCACAAAAACTTGTTTCCCTGTGTAGAATGAATTTGGGCAACCCTTCCAAAAATATCAGCCCCCATTAAAAAGTTGGTGTCTCTCTGTACCACGCTTTTCTTTCTCTTTCCTGTTGCAGCTGGTGTAGCCAGATCTACTGTTACACATTTTTATTTCTACTACTAGATAACATGTTTTCAGTAAATGTTTCAGAGGTAGCTGCTTAGCAATGACAACATAGCACTGCTGTTGCAGGAATATTTAGAGTAACTTCATTGAAAATATTGTTTTAGCTCACCCCCAGGGGTTCAACTTCTCACCTTGCTATTGTGATGTACAGATGTACTCACACACAACATCACTATTGGGTGTGGATACAGGCACAACAAAACACATTACTACACTTCTAACACTACTAAACTGTTACCCACCAGTTTTTTGAATGTGGCATGAATGGTCTGTTTTTCTCTCATGTTCCCATTGTAGAAGGCAATCTCCTCACTGACGAGAAAGAAAAGAAGATCAGTGCAGTGTTGTCGTAAACATCTGTACAGTAACAGGGTTTAAGCTGTTGCTGGTGTGTTAACCTGTTGGTGATGAGGCGAGAGTTGACATAGCGGTACTCCCCCTCGTAGCGCTGCTCGGTGACTGTCATCTTGCCTATAGGCCTCCTTAGTCTGGTCAGGAACAGACCTGAGATCAGCAGGTAGGCCATCATGATGCCTGGGCCCTGGGTAGATAGCCAATCTTTTGTTGTTATTTATTCGCCCATTTGTGCCAGGAAAACAAAACCTACAAAGATAGGCATCTCTGCCTTATTGCAGCTCAGTCCATTTATCTTCTCATCAAAGACGTGAGGTGTTAGCCAACACAACACTTGTTTTAAGTCTGGAACATGGGACTTTCAAGAGCATTTTATTCTTCAATCTGAGGGATCTCTCAAAGCAGAGTAACAGGAAATAAGGGGGTGGATAAGTTGTTCAACTATGTGTATGTCCCCTGTAACACAGTTAATTATGTGGGTGAAGCTACTGCCCAAAACAGGCTGGCTCCAGAAGTGAGGCAATCTCCATTAGGCCCCATATTTGTCCAACATTACAGCAGAAACATGTTTACAGTCTGGTACCAAAAACGGTTTTAGTCTCAAACTAATTTCTCTGTTTAGGACAATGTATGGGGTGTGAATTTGTATATAACTATAATCACAAAATTGACTTGTACGGTAGACCGGGTATGCCATTAAAAAAATAAAAATAAGTTGTTTGAATTGTATTGTGCAGAGTACTTAACTTACTGTGCACAGTGGTCATTGTGTACTTGGGCAGATGACGCAGCCACAGAAACCATGAATTGGTTGTGCATTTATGATACAGTATATGTAAAACCCTTGTAAAAATATGAAAAATGTGTATCGTCATGTCTTAGTTTGGTTCCTATTTAACATACATGGTATATATTTAATGTATTTGCATAGGCCGAAAAAACATGCAGAAGATAACCTGATTACCTGAGCACCAATGGCACTTGTCAGCTTGAAGATGTACAGACCAATATCCAACAGAGGCTAGAGGATAGACAGAGGACAGAAAGATTACATTATAATATACAAAAAATATATTATATCGCAATATCGAGTAGCACCTGGGCCCAGCAGAACACAGGAACTTAAATCAATCGTGATGATTTAAGTTCCTGTGTTCTGCTGGGCTATGGGCTATATACACTAATCAGTTATAACATTATGACCACTGACTGGTGAAGTGAACAACACTGATTATCTGTCCTTAAAGTTGTGTTAGAAGTAAGAAAAATGGGCAGCGTGAAAATTTTAACGACTTTGACAAGGGCCAAATTGTGATGGCTAGATGACTGGGTCAGAGCATCTCCAAACCTGCAGCTCTTTAGGGTTTTCCTGGTCTGCAGCGGTCAGTACCTATCAAAAGTGGTCCAAGGAAGGAAAAGCGGTGAACCAGAGACAGGGTCATGGGCAGCCAGGCTCATTGATGCATTTGAGGAGTGAAGGCTCCAATCCAACAATGATATAAAGGTATTATTTTATTATTATAAAAGGTGTATGAACACACAGTGCATTGTAGTTTGTTGCGTATGGGGCTGCATAACATTATGACCACCTGGGCACCAAGGTGCTTGCTCATGGTGGTACTGTTGGGTCTCTGTAAATGTTATGGGGAGTA
>JAGRRF010005588.1:21260156-21276182 GCA_019097615.1 Morone chrysops | reverse complement strand
TCTGTAGGGGGCTGCAGAACATTCTGACCACCAGGGTGCCCAGGTGCTCATGGCTGATCGGTGTATACTGAATGGTAAATGGACTGTACTTATAAAGCGCCTATCTAGTCCCATCTAGACCACTCAATGCGCTGTACACTACATGCCACAGTCACAAATCCACATTAAATTCACGTTTAATGGTCGGTGTTAAAAAACCTCTGCTGGTATAACTATGCTACTGTTTCGGTGTGTTTTCAGCATTCATACAGGCACACAGGTTTACTCAGAAGCCACCTGTAACACTTGATCTATCTTATAGCTGTGGCAGTATGAAGCCTCCAACCTTCCCCTCATTTAGAAATTAGTGAGGTTTTTCATTCTTGGAAGTGATATTACTTCTCCAACTATAGCCCTGTGCATCATAGTTAATACATTTGTTATTAGTGAATGTGTTTATGCTCTTTGGTAGATTCAGCTCCAGACACATTTCCTGAGGATTTTAAAAATGGACTCTCCAGACGCATATTTGTGTATATATATGTTATGTAATGTAAAACGAGAGGCACACAGATTGTGAATTCATTTAAAAGATGAAGTAAACGAAATAATTTAAGAATTGCTTTTTTTAACATGTGTAAAATCTTTACATTTTCCCTGTGCTTATGTCTAGTTCCCTCTTCCATGCATTCATTTGTTGTAATAATGTGCTTTTGACAAAGGGCTTAGACTAAGGGCAGCTCTGTCATTGTAACTGGACATATTCAATGTTATCACTGCCGGGCTTAATAGGGGATTATAAAGATTGTGAACGGTGGAGTGTCATTCCTAAAGTAACACCAGTTTTGCAGATAAGAAAATATACACTACAAAGAGCAATTTTTTAATTTTTTTTCTGGAATTTTGGGTGTCTATTCCCTCCAAGTGAGATACTAGGTTTTTGGAACTGTGTCAGCGATTAAAGAACTATTACAACCGTGGACAATTTAAAACAGAGACATGACAAATAAGTTATTACCAACTTATCCAAAGTTGCACACATCGGCCATTCGGTTGTGCATGAAGCGACTGTTAAAGTGTTTTTGGAGCACAAAGACAATCGTTGTTTGTACTTCGATCTGGTCGGATCAGAAAGCAGGTTGGAATAAGAAGCCGCCTGCTCACAGAGAATCCAGGACCCAGCAGCAGGTCGCTGTCACCTATCTGTGTGGGAAGCTAACAGCTAGCAGCTGCTGTTAGCCTCCTGACAGCCGTCACAAAAACAACTGAAAGCCGAGTTTTATGCACTTCAAAGTGAACCTGAACAATGTCCACTGCCGCCTACTTACCCGCCCTGTTTGGACCTCCGTCTTCTGTTCTTCAGTAAGTATAAGACCAACAAAATACCGCCTGCTATGGAGGAGTTTTTCGCTGTCACATATTTACTGAAGGCCGCCATGTTTCTGACACAACGACCGGCTTGGTTTGCTCGAGTTTGCTTCAGTTCAACAACGGCATTCTGGGAGTCTCACGCCATTTCTTCTTCTCCATCTTTTTCTTCAGAATAGACCAAGTCTGCCCCTAGTGGACAGATGCAGTACTCTTCAGTTTGACATGAGCTCAATGATGTCCAGTTCCTCCCTGTAAACCGACTGTGAGCTCAATGTCCTGTTATACATACAGCTTCTAATAGTCAACACTGCAGTTTCCTGTTAGAATGTAGAAAGACTGCAAGTAATTAGGGACCAGCGACCGCTGGAGGTCACTATTGTATTTGCTAGAATTCCTTTTCTTCTACTTACCTATTTTTAGCCCCTTCGACTGCATTTTTGCCCCCCTGAACATACGAAAACTCAATTTTATCTGGCAAAGTTGTCAGGTCTGGTGAAAATGGGATATTCTATGTGTCGCTGTTTGGGTCGGCCACTAGATGGCGCTACTATCATAAAAAGTGTGTTTTACTTTAGGCTAATAACTGCATAGTTTGTCGCACATTCAAAAACCTTATATCCACGCTTTCGGTGAATGGAGCTGAATCTCCCCATGTAGGCCCCGCCCACTTCCGCCTATAATTTTTTTCGTTACAGTGCGAAATGTCCTTAAACTACTTTTTCGTCTTCCACCTACACGCTTTGTAAAATTCGCACAATTTTTTTCACGTAGCACCTGGGGACTGTCCTGGAAAAAAAGTATTTGAAGAATTTTGATATTTCAAAAAATAAGCATGTTATAAAATTAGCACTTCCTGTACATTTTTCGGCAAAAAAGGAAGTGGACCATTTGTCCACATTGGTACGGCACGTGTGATTAAAATGAAACTTGGTAAGATGCTTACCCATGGCTCCCTGAGGCGCCCTAATAAATGTGTCAACAATCCGCCACTAGGTGGCGCTCTGGTGGCATGATAAATCACTGTGTGAAGACCGTAATAGTTAGGAATATGAAATTCACAGGGCACATATAGACTGGTGTCTGTAGCTCACATACCAAAAATCGTGTTTGTCGGGCTTGTAGCGCCCCCTACAGGATTTTTAAAAAGCAGCCCCGGCACCACGTTTCACCAATATGAATGAAACTCGGTAGGCACGTGAAACTCACCGAGACGTACAAAAAAGCCTCTTGGACCCATAACCTAATCCCCACGGGAAGTCTGCCATTTTGATTTTCATTTTCGGCGAAGCGAAAGCGTTGACGAACTGCTTCAAAGGAAATTCATCGGATCTGCTTCAAAATTGGTCAGTACAGTCAAAAAATGGTGCTGATTAAAAGTTGTGCTATTTGTGACTGTACATTGAAGGGCATGTCTGTGGCGTGCTGTCAAATTTGGCCAGGTTGAATCAAATGTCAAACTGTGATGCCATTTCTGGCATTTCAGGGCTTCTGTTTTATCTAACTCCTCCTACAGATTTTATCAGATTGACTTCAAATTCAATCACTGCAATCTAAACACGTTGGAGATCGAAAGTTCAAATATTAGTAATAATTAATTATAATAATTATAATTATTAATAGTTCAAGATCAAATATTTACTGTGGGTCAAACGGCATGTCCGTAGCTAGGCGCTGAAGCATTCATCTAATCATTTTCTCACTGCTCTCAATTCCTTTTATCTGAGGTTGGTCAAGATGCCTCAACTGGCTCTCCTGTTTTAGTTTGAATCGGTTTTTAGCTTTATGAATGAAACTGAATAGAAAATGTGTGATTTGGATTACAGAGCAATCCAATGAGACTTTGTAAATAATCCGCCCAGCCAGATCAGCGGGACAAGCCCACGACGGCGGGAGCTGTCAACCCAAGAGAAGAGGAAGAGAGCTGAGATAGGAGCCATGCTGGGACTTAAGGCTGCTTCTGGCTAATGTCTGGTCTAGACTCAATGGAACTCAATGGGAAATCAGAGACTCTTTGTTAACATCCAGCACATTTGAATAATGGAGGGTTGTGTCACATTTTATTACATTACATAACTGTACATTACATATGATATCACATTTACTCTCTAGGTTTTCAAAAATAAGAACGAGCTGTGAATTTTGTGAAGGTAGTATAGTACGAAAATGTTTAACTTTTTTATTTATCAATAATATTGGCAGATGAGGTCCTCCATTAAGACTGCAGAGCTGTCTCGAGTTACCAGGCTATGTCAGTGCTGCCTCACCCTCCCTCCCTCCCTCCCTCCCTGGCTCAATGTGGAAGGCAGCCTAAATAGACCAGGACTGCATGTTTAGGGACCAGCTGACAGAGTAGAGACCTGCTGCCACTCAGAGACATGGAGAGACTGGAGAAGGCTCTGTTCCGCCTGGAACAAGGTAGGACGACTATACACTTTATCCACAGCATGTTAACAATACTGCACAGTCAGAGCTCAACTTTACCATAATAACACTGCTACACTCTCATATAATGCTGCTAGAGTACACTACAATAAGCACACAATATAACATGCACCAGGTTTAACCTTTAAATGTATGGCCTTGTCAGGGACCTTCTCTCACTCTAGGCTATTTAATGCACTCTGAATATGTCATGAAGTCACCCTTTAACCTTTTATTTAGTCAGGAAGTTTCACTGTGTGCAAGTCTTACTATTTCAGGAATGTCCTGTTCTCACACACACACACACACACACACACAAAATACATAATGGCGGAGCAGCATGTAACCTCTTCTTAATAGAGAGGACTACTTTGTGAGTACATTCCATTCTGAATGCAAGGCTGTAACTATGCTGAAAAGATTGGACATACATGGGGGAAGGAATTATTTAATTTATAACTGGTGTAAGTAATGGAACTTACAGTTTCATATTTTCAACATGGGAAGTTGAGTACACAGTATACCTGACGTTCAAGTAGGATTGACAGCAAAAACACATGCTCCCAGTTCAAAATGCTTTCTGCACTTTAATCTCCTGCCAGTAATACAAGAATGTGGTAGACAACAAAAGAACGTTGTGTAAAAAGTACTCACATAGCAGTGAATACCACTTCAGTGGGTCATTTACACAGACCCTTATTGCAAACAGAGTAAATACTCTGTTCCTTGAAGGAACCATATATAGGTTCCCGTAATGTATTCTAGTGGTCCTCATTACTCCTGCTGTCTTCAGGCTTTGAGCTACAGTTCCGTCTTGGCCCTACCCTCCAGGGTAAGGAGGTCCAGGTCTATACCAACTACCCTGCCAAAGGCCATAAGTTCGATCGCCTAAAGTTCTGTCCTTTGGACTGGGTCTACCCAAACGGCCGGGAGGATGACTCTGATAAATACTGCAGACTGGACTTAACGGTGGCTGGATCCTTCCAGTACTACTTCTCCTGTGGGTAAGGTGCTATTCATGGTTATTATATTATCATGGGACAATAAACCTACTGTACTCTGATCAAGAAAACTGCATGCCCCTGGTCTCTCATGGTTACAAGTGTGAAATCCTCAGTCATAGATTAGGGGGATTTGGGGAGTGTGTTGAAGCCTACAAAACATGTATGAAATATAATTTAACAAATGTATTTTAAGGTTGTATATATAAGATTTAAAACATCAATATGGCAGCAATATATATATATATAGTGGGGTCATGGTGTCACTCCCTCTGTGTTACTTTCGCAGCCTCTCTGTGGTTTCTATACACAGCATGTTAGTGCATGTTAGTCCGAGGAAAGACTGAAACGTTTTTTATCTACGTCGGTAAATTATGGATTTATTTTGAGCAAACCTGAGTTAGTAGTAACAGTAAAATTACTGTTTGTATATGGAGTCTTGTGATGAGTGATAGTGATATTACTGCTGTTTCTGGTTAAACTAAAGGTCAATCTCTGTAGGGAACCTTTCCATAATGTTGTCAGACACTTGAATAACAATCTAAGCCTGTCAACAACTTTCAGTATACTACAGACGCATTTGTCCCAAGGAAAACATTGCCTACCTAGCAATGGGAATTCTTTAGTGAATTCGCTGAATGAAGGAGTTTATTTTGACCAAACCAACATTGGTGTTCCAGTCCAGTTTGAAGTGTGTTTTATGATTATCTGCTAAGTAAAATTACTAGTTTTGTCAATGGAGCTGTAGCACCCATTGTTTTGGTCTGAGATGCTTTAGTGCAACATTTAGTGGCAAGTAAATTTCACAATAATGAACAGCCACAAATTAAAATAAAGCACTAAAGGTCATATAGCAGGTCAGCTTGGCTGGTGCACACATGTTTTAGAATTGCCACCCATAAACGTGTGTGTTTTGACCACCAACACAGTGATCACCTGTCAGTTTGCAGACAAAGTTTAAAGACAAAAGGCAACTGACTGACTGTAGGAGAACATTCATCTACACTGAAAAACATCAGTCCAGATGTAATGAACAGCACCAGTAACACACTGGTTTATATTTAACATGTGCATCACATTAATTCAATACTATTATTATTACTGAAATGTATTAGTAATTAGTTACACTACTAGTTACTGGGGAAATTAATGTTATTACTGTAATTGTATTACTAGTAATGCCTTACTTCCCAACAATGGTCAAGGACAGTAACCAAAAAAACTACAACCGTGTACTATTTAACATCAACAACAGGGTTGTATTAAATACTTACCACCAAGCTATATTTTGGGTGGAATATCCCTTTAGCTTTGCATACATGAGTCAACTATCTTATAATGGAAATGTGCTGAACATATTCCTACTCCAAAGGGAATAAGCTCTGAGCACCGCCCTAATTGCCCCAGTAGCAATGAGAACATCTGTTAATCTCACCTATTGTAGTCTCTGCCTTAATAGCATTTGTTTGATTGCCATTTGATTGATGAAAAATTGTGATTCAATGAAAGAACTCAATCTGTGAAAGGTCTTTGTGTGTGTGTGTCTCTGCCAGAATCTTGCTTTTGTATTTCGAGAAAGAGGAAACACATGCATTAACTCTCACACAAATATCAGACTTGACCTGCACTACCTGATCTGCATTACCACAAGGAGAGCCAGCCAGGGCAAAAAATTAACTATTGTGTCCAGTAAACTGACATGAACCACTGAACTGAACATCATCTACAGCTATGCATGTGTGTCCAATCCATCAGGGGCTTAGAGTTGTTTTTTCTCTTTGACAGGGATAAAGAAAAAGTGAGCAGTGGTTACATTGTGGTTGATCCAGTGCTGAGAGTGGGAGGCAACAATGATGTCCTCCTGCTGGACTGCATCAGCAGCCAAACATACTTGGCCAAATGCCTTGGCCCACTGGACAAATGGCTTGACAGGATCAGGGTTGCAAAGGAAACTGGTGAGTGGGCCATTTTCTGAATACAGTATCAATCTCCTACAGTACTTTATGACACAACAACATTAACAATGCAGATATTGGGTATTATGTCAATATAGGGATGTCACGTTACCAGAAATAATATATCTGATACTAATATCAGTACAATTCTACCATTCTTGATATCTAACTCAATACCATGGTAAAAAACAAAACAAAACAATAAATCCAATCCTTTATTAAAGACATTTGAACATCACAAACAACAAGAGTGGCATGTAGCCTTCAAGTAATAAATAAAAAAAGTTAGTTTGTTAGTTTGTAGATTCTTTGGTTTTCATATAAACTATCTATCTTACTCTATCTTAATATCATGAGCCTAATTTTGTAACCTCACGTTATAATAATTCTTGGTCATCTGTGATGTAATTTCCACATAGACTGTGCATCCTGCTCATAGTTCACTATAAAGTATAGTATTTCCAACATGTGAGAACACGTCTGACACGACAAATCTCTTGTTATGTCCTACATGTGTGAAGGAACAAATTTCATACATACACTTTTAGTGTTTTAACATATGAAATTGTCAGTTTGCACTAATCACTTGACACAAACTGGCAACCAAAGGAATTTGATTACAAAATACCATCCATCCATTTATCCACCCATGCATTCATCCGTCCATCCATCCATCCATCCATCCATCCTTCCATCTATCCATCCATCCATCCATCCATCCATCCATCCACTCAAATAGTTCCATGTTTGTCTCACAACACACTGGTCACTGGAAAAGGTTCTATTCTACAGTGTGCCTGTCTCTAATGTTATGTGTCATTGATGAACCCATGAAGAATTATCTCAAATTCTGCTGTTCTTGGAGCTTTTCAGTGTCTTTTAGGTCATGCTTTATCAGCAAGTGGGTTGTGGACTTGTTGATGAATGTTTATTTTACGAAAACAACCTGTTTTGTAGGCCTCAATTTTGTGTGTAAACACAGTTATAATGTTAATTTCATTCATGTTGATCAGCAACATGCAGTTGTAAAATGATTTCCTTGGTTTGATCTTCTTCTTCTTTTATAAACAAAATACACAACTTAATGACCATGGGAAAAGTGGGTCCTGAGGTGAGACTGGTTAAGAACCAGTGTTTTAGCCCACTGCTGTGGTTTTCCTATGGTTCAATCTGACAGCTCTCATCAACCTCAAGTCCAACAATAGGAAGCTGGTAAGAGCTGGTGAGCACAGTGGAGCATTTCACACCTAATGAAATTTCTCAGGAGTTGGTAAAGACCAAAAACAGGGCTAAAAGCATTGTGCGAAAATATGACATTCATCAGGAGGATATACCCCTCTAAATGAATGCTAATATTCCTGCAGTATGACAATCACTCATAGTCTAGTCTCAAGTCTAAAATGTTGCTATACAAGAATGAACTGATCTCAACGATGCTGATGAACTCTCTTTATCTGAGGTTTCATGTTGCTTTTGGCTCTGTTCTGTGTAGGCTACAACATGATCCACTTCACCCCGCTCCAGAAGCTTGGTCTATCTGGCTTCTGCTACTCCATAGCTGATCAGCTGGAGTTGAACCCTGACTTTTCACCTGAGGGGAAGCACTGTACCTGGAGAGACATCGGTAATCTGGTGGAGACACTGAGGAAAGACTGGAACATGGTCTGCATCACTGATGTGGTCTATAATCACACAGGTAAAGTCATACATGGATTAATGAGTGGGAGCCCAGCAGTTCAGAAAGGTAAAAACAGGCACAAAACAACCACAAACTGAAAGAACCATCCTAAAGAACAATATAGTCATGTCATTTGTAGCTGTTTTGTGTCTCTTTCAGAGTGGTCATCTTGCTCCTGTACAGGAGTAGTGGGGGCTCTGTCCTGTTTACATGTCTGTGCCTCAGGAACCAATCATTAAATAGGATTTCATCCAGGAGAATGTATTTTCAGATATTTATTTTGTATTTGTGAAGCTTAAAAGACCAGTGTGTTAGATTTAGTGGCATCTAGCAGTGAAGTTGCAGATTGCTATCATACAGCTCAGCCTTTTAGGATCTATGGTGGCCACAAAAACATGCAAAAAACCACTGCGTCTGTCGATAAAAACGTCTCATTCTAAGGTAACAAAAACACAGCGATTCTTATTTTTCAGGTGATTATACACACCTATGAATATTATTTTCCATTTGTGACAACAGATCCTCCTAAATGTTACACACTGGACCTGCAATCTGATTTGAATAATCAATTAGCTGCTCAGTTTGCTATTATTTGCAACCTTCACTGCACCACCTGATTTTAACATTGGAACAATTGGATTATTTTATGTTATAATCGGTGGCTTTGTATGGGGAAATATTTCACTTGCAAACACTTGTGAGTGAAACATTGTTATATAATGTGATTGTATGCTATTTCTATCAGCTGTTGTAGTGACTCAGTGCGATGAGTGAAAAGTCTTGTCTTACTCTTAACAAGGATAGTGGCAGTGCTGTGGTGGAAATAAACCACAGTGGCAGCTGTGCTATTACATCACCTTCTCCGTTTCCTCATTGACATTTAGTCCCTATTCATGTTGAAGGTCATATACATAGATAGACTGGTAACAGGGTTCACTTTATCAGAACATGACAGCTAGACTTCAGATAGAAAAACCTTCCCTCTCTGATCTTAATTTTCAAATACAGAAACTACATTTAGCTAACTATACATTGGGTGCCTTGGTGTTTTAGAATGTTATAGTTTAAATTCTGCTTTTATTCTCAAGCAAGGTACTATTCAAGATGACATCACTAAGGTTAGGTCATCTCTGTTAGTTAAAAAAATATTTTAAAAAGAAATTTAAAGGTCCAGTGTTTAAAATTTAGAAGGATTCAATTCAATTCAATTGAATTTTATTTGTATAGCGCCAATTCATAACAGAAGTTATCTCAGGACGGAATTCCTTATAACATTATTTACAGAGACCCAACAGTACCACCATGAGCAAGCACTTGGTGACGGGGGCAAGGAAAAACTGCCTTTTTAAGAGGCAGAAACCTAGGACAGACCCTATTGGCAAAAAGCTATTACAATATTTATAGGTATGTTTTTATTTGTGTATGGTCACCTGAAAATTAGAATTGTTATGTTTCGTATGTTACCTTAGAATTAGTCATTTTTGGGGCACCTGGATAGCTCACCCAGTAGAGCTGGGTCCTTGCCCTTACGGCCCAGAGTTTCAGTCCGTAACTCTTTCCTTTGACTCTTCAGCTGTCATTATTGATTAAAGTCAACAGTTGACTTGAATGGACAAAAGAAGCATAGCTTTAGATAGGGCCGTTTAGTGCGGCCCCTGTAGTTTCTTCTTCACGCTTGGAAGGGGTCAAGTAAGGGAGTTAAGGTCTACAACTACACTGTTAGATGCCAACAAATCTGGACCTAAAAGATTGAAGTCTTGTTTCCCCTATGTTGTTCTTGGTTCAAGGTTTTTCAACATCAGTTTCTGCATTTTACTCTCTTGTTGAGGGAGATGTCCTTAAAACCTATGATTTGATGATGATGACTTGAGCTGTCCCACCACTTGCGGTCACGCAAATGTGAAAAAAAAAGTGCATTCCCCACAATGTTTAGGCAGTCTCAGGACACCCCACTTTTGAAAAACCCACTCAGAACCCATCTAAAGTTTATAAATACAGACCAATTTCACTGCATGAAGGTTAAAATGTGAAGTCTCAGGCTTGCAATATAATTTACTTAATTCCCACTTCTGCCCTTTTGTCTGCGATAAGCCATCATCAAGAACAAATGTCTACTCAGCAGTTCTCATCTTGCTGGACCTGTTAGCTAACACTATCTACTCTATCTGTACTCTATTATAGAATCTTGGGTAGTTGGTGTGTAGTTCTACCACACAGGGCAATCGTTTAAATTTGCACGGCATGGAAAGCGTGTAAAGTGTTACGTCCTTTCCACTGGGTAACCACAAGGATCGATGCCTGGTCCTTTTCAGTGTTCAACTCCTCCCATGGTACACTCACGTCTTTTTTTGTTGTTGTTGTTTTTTTTGCTTTGCTTTTTACACTTTGCTAGGAATTCTTTACACTCCTAATGGTAAGATAAGATACTTTGTGAATACATAGTAACAAATACACAGTAGTTGCAAATTGTTTCTAAACTCTTCTCTTCTTTTCTGCTCTTCTCTACCACCATCCGTTGTCTCTAGCGGATGACAGTGAGTGGATTCACCTCCATCCTGAGTGTGGTTACAACCTGGTTAACTCTCCTTATCTGAAACCAGCATGGCTTCTGGACAGACTTCTGTGGCATCTCAACTGTGAGGTGGCTAATGGGAAATATGCTGAACAAGGAGTACCAGCATGCATTCAAGATGAGCATCACATAAATGTGAGTGTGAATATTCTTACTGTAATTGTGGCTACTTGCTGTAACATTAAAGTCAAGATACAACCTTGTGCACTTCTTATATAACTAAACATGTTATATATTTTTATTACCAATAACCAGATTTTTCCATTTTTTGTTTTGAAACCTTAGATTCTCAAAACTCTACACACAAATCCAAAAACACACTATTCTTGCAATACTGGACTATCAGAGATCTCAGCACCTACCAATCTGGAGATTTCTAAATACAATGTAACAAACATACAGTCCTTACTTTAAGGACGCACCAACAATGTTCTTCATCCATTTTCCCCTGTAGAGAAACTAAACTGGAAATATCACTTTGTAACACAGAGAGAACCTTTTAAAACATATAGTATATGGTGCGATAATGTTTCAATATGTCACCGCCCTAAAGGATTGGTTCTATAATTGTTTTTAAAACTCTAATTGTTTCCACCCAGTTTCAGCAACAAAAGCCAAGACAAAGTCTTAAGTCTCTATTGATCTCCTGCTCTGCATTCAAAACCACGTTATGTCTATTCTGTGTTCAAATGACAGACACTATCAAATGACATTTCTAAGAACCACTTGAGCATTGACGTGCTTAAACCCCTACAAGGAACTTTCAGTTTATGTTAATTCTGGTGGTCCCTGGACAAAAGGATTTTTTACAGCCCCATTTAATTTATTATAAGGGGAATCCGACTGAATCCTGGTACCTGGTGGAAGGCATTAAGAATAACTTTATAGAAATAATCACAATCACAGCTGGTCTTATTTGTTAACGTAGGTCCAGGATAGCAGAACCTGCAGCTCCAGAGCCACATATGGCTCTTTAGACCCCCTCCAGTGGCTCCCTGTGGCTTCGTCAAAATATATGGCATACATATATATTTATATTATTTTTTAAATAATATATTATAAATATTATAAATCATTGTTGTAGGCCTAAAATGATTCTTATATTCTCAAATTGTAGAAACATGTAGCCAGTACACACTGTTTTTATTTTAAACATTTCATCAACTAAAATGTATGTCCTGACGTAGCGCCTTTTCCTCAGTAGTGGTGGGATGGAAATAAACTAATGAAAAGCAGGGGAATAAAATGGACCAATTGCAACCCAAACCACCCAGTGGAAAGTTGTAGCACTGTGTGTGTGTGTGTGTGTGTGTGTGTGTGTGTGTGTGTGTGTGTGCCAGGCTCTGCAGGGCCTCCTGTGGCAGCAGGTCTTCTCCAGGCTCAGGCTGTGGGAGTTTCTGCAAGTCAATGTGGATGATGCTGTGGAGCAGTTCAAACAGCTACTGCAGGAGGGTGAGACAACAATGATGAAGGAACACAGAAAGGTGTCAACATACACACTAAAAAATACATTCATAGAATTATTTCAATATTTGTAGTGTCTATGTTTAGTAAGGTAAGTATTTTGAAGCATGACCTTAAAATTAAGCTCATAATTAGTCTTTTCAGTTATTTTTAAAAGGAAAAATGTGTTTTTGTAAAATAGAACAAAAATGTAACATGTATAAACAAAACAACACAAAAAAAGTAAATTATACAAAAACTACAAAACAAATAGGTATATAATAATGGTATGAGAGTAACTAAATAAGCAAATGTTTTGGATGACACTGAAGCTAATGTACGGACATTTATCCATCCAGGTAGTTCAGGTGTCAGGTCCAGGTCCAGTCCTGAGTGTAAGAAGCAGCTGAAGATAGTGCAGGACCTTCAGCACAGACGCTTTGGAAACAAAGTGGACATGAACTCGGCCCTGAACATTTTCACACCTCACAGGTGACTCCTCTCTATAGCCTTCACCTGCTTTACTCCCCATGGGGCAGGGAAAGTACAGTTGGATACTGGCATATAGATATAGTAATATAGATATATAGATGCGGTAATATGACAAGATTTCAGTTGCATATACTGTGTGGTGAAATATATTGTTATTGTATTGTTTCCGGCTCCGTCCGTCCCATGCAAATGTGGTGGTCAAAGGTAAAAGTTCACCATGACCTCATGTCTGTCTTTTTCATGTGAATTTAGTATCTTTTTCAATTCAATTTTATTTGTATAGCGCCAATTCATAATGTTATCTCAGGACCGTTTTCAAATAAAACAGGTCTAGACTGTACTCCTTATAAAATTATTTAAAGAGACCCAGCAGTTCCCACCATGAGCAAGCACTTGGTGACGGCGGCAAGGAAAACTTCCTTTTAAGAGGCAGAAACCTCGGCTCTAGGCGGGTGGCCATCTGCCTTGACCAAGGACACCTTAAGAACACCTTCAGGGAATTTCTTCAAATTTGGAACAATTTGTGGACTTTGTGGAATGAACAGATTAGAATTGTGTGGTCAAAGGTCACAGTTCAAGGTCACTGTGAACACAACACAATTTTGCCCATAACTCAAGAATTCACATGCTAATTATGACAACATTTCACACCAATGTCTAAAGGGATAAAATGATTAAGTGATCACATTTTGTGGTTCACTGTGACATCATCAACATCACTGTGACATCATCCGTCTGTCCCATTCTTGTGAACGTGATATCTCAGGAATGCTTGATGGGATTTCTTTGATCCACTTGGATTGTAATAGTAATAATAAGTATGTAAAAGGAAAACGAAAATAACAACAGAGTAAAGAAAATTCCCAAAGAATTAATTAGGAGTTCTTGATGGACAGCACATTCAAAGGTGAAAGTTCTACTGAAATGTGAATATGTCAAGCTGATAAGAACAATATATACTGAAACACTCACTGATCCTTCTGTTGGTAACAATATCATGTTAAGTCATGACCAGGTGATACAAGAGTCACTGTGTTGATTGACTGAATTCTCTCTCTTTCTCGCTGGTAACAGTATGAGCCCATCAGACATCCAGGAGTGTTGTAACAGTTTCAGAGGGAGACTGGAGGAGCTGAATCTGGATGCCTACAAAGAGATGAACCACCACGCAGAACAAGTGTGTGTGTGTGTGTGTGTGTGTGTGAGGATAACAGATTTATTTTCAGTGGTTGCTGTTCAACTTTCTTTTGGGTTGTTGAAACCCCATTGCTGTTTTATCTCCTCAGGCGACTGACTGCATTGTGAGAAATGTAGTTCATGAGCGTCTTTCTGATCAGGGGCCTAAGCTGGGTCCGGTCTCAAGGAAATACCCTCTCTGTCCCAGGTAACATCTTCACTGACCTGTTAAAGTCACCATTTGTTAAAATAATTTTACTATCTAAATAAATACTAATTGCTGTAAAATGATCTGACAAAAAATATAAATTGGGGTAAAATCTTTTAGAAATATAAGAAATGTAGGAGTCTATTTGTAAATTGTGGTTCTAATGAAGTTTATTGTAGATTGTAGATTATTTCTGATCCATGTGTTGATATCTCAGAGTCAGTGGGCGGCTGTGGCTCAGAGGCGGAGTGGGTCGTCCACAATTTGGAAGGTTGTTGGTTTCTCCTCCCACACGTGTCGAAGTATCCTTGAGCAAGATACTGTACCCCGAATTGCTCCTGATGCTGTGCATGCTGTGAATGTATGTGAATGCGTTTCTGTTCGATGGGCTTTGCCATAACTGAGTGAATGTGTGTGAAAGGGTGAATGTGGTATGCAGTGTAAGTGTGTTGAGTGGTCGGTAGACTATAAAGGCGCTATACAAATACAGGTCCATTTACCATTCACCATTTACTGTCTCCTCCAGGTATTTCATCTTCCCTTTTGAAGAAATGACCTTTGATGAGGAAACGCAGTTGATGGAGCAGAGAGACAAGGCGTGCCACTTCCTGGCACATGATGGCTTTGTGAAAGGAAATGACCTGTCCAGGGACTTTGTTGGACCAGGTAAACAACCTTGTTAGAGGCAGGTAACGAATGCATCTCCCTACTTTCTTGTAGTTTTGCATAGTTTGGCACAGCAGCTATTTTGACATGAAACAGTGGGTGTTCCTAATTATATAATTAATAGGCCATAAGGTGAAACTGTCTATATGGGGAACTAAATATTTTTTATTTTATAAAAATATCTATTAGTTTGTTTAGAAAAGTTGTCTATGTGACATCCTACAGTTATTTTAAAATTTGTGTTTAAAGTCGGCAATAGTTCTCTCCTCACAGAGTCAGATTTTGATTATAAGTGATGAGGCTTCGCGTAACAATCATCACTTTCTTCCCTGGACCAATCAGGTATTCTGGAACGACATGTAAACAAGAATCCAAGATGTCTGCGCCCTCGTTGTCACCATCAGGCAATGAGAAGATACAATTACATCAAACCTTTTTCAAAAGTGCGTAACTTGGATTTTACACAATGCTCTATCTTACGTCCATAAAGAAAGAAGAGACGAATGATTTTACCGGTACACGGTGGTATACAAACAGCGTCCAATGGCAGGGCGAGAGTCAGAGAATAACAGAAACATAGAACGTTGCATTGTATAAAAATCCATTTTGATGGTGTTCCTGAAGACCTACTTTAGTGCTTTACTGTGGCAGGCGAACAGAAATGTTGACACAGCAGGTAAAAAAATAAAATAGGTTTGAAGTTAAAGTTGCATTGGTACTCTAGAGGGGGGATATTGGGAATACCAAAGTGAGCAAAGGGGAAACATCATTTGTAGATGCATGTTTTTCTAAATGCTGCTGGGTACTGTTAATAAACTTTAAGTAGAAATTCATCATTTATTTAATATATATTGTACAGTCAGAGTCAGATAAACATTGTTTTGCATACAGCTGCAAGTACATAGACATCTATAACATAATAGACTGCACACTATGACACACACCGATGATTGTCCTGACTGCATTAATAACGTGTAGAAGGTGTTGGATCTCAGTCAAAACAAGTTTTTCTTTGATCAGAAGATTGGTTCCAACATATCAGAATTTAAGTGTAAATTAGGTTA
>JAGRRF010005588.1:21131246-21147925 GCA_019097615.1 Morone chrysops | reverse complement strand
ACCTTATATCTTTACTAAGGCATAAGTTGATGCAAGTTTTTTGCATTTGGATTTGCATTGGATTGTAAAATGCAATAAGCTTATAACTCAGGTGTATGTTCTAATATTTCCCCTGCTGTAGTCATATTATTTTTTACTTCCCTTAAAAAGGTATTAATGTCCCATTTAATGTCTCATTCCAGATCCACAGTTTTGATGAAAGTAGTGTCACAGGGAGCTACACGGGAAGAGCAGAAAATTTAGGTAGGTCATAAAGTGTATAATTATTTAATAGATATTTTCACTCTCTCACTCACTCTCTAAGTGCAAGAAAACATTTTCATCATAAAACTGTATATTTGAGACTTGAATCGAACCTTTACAATACAAGCAACCTATTTGGCTTTGGAGAGTGTTAGTTTCAAGAAAAGCAGTTCATGGTTACATAAATATATAAATCATTTGCATACATGGGACAATGATGTAGAAATGCAAAATCATTAAGGGCTGATGTAATTTTCATATCCGGATCATTGCTGGTTATGCTGCAAGTCACAAACTTGCCATCAGGGCAAGATGTTAGGGAGGTGAGTTTCCACAGTAGAACATTTACCTCAGTTATAATGATGTAATGATTTTTCAAATACAGCCCAAATTTGTGATGCTAGTTTTCCTGTGTTTCCTCTCAGTATTATATACATTACAAAGTGGGAGCACCAAAAGAAATTACAGATTCTGTATCTAAGAGCGAGCAATGGAACATTATTGACATTAGGAGCAGTCTTAGCCAGAGGCAGAGGGGTCGTCCACTAATCAGAAGGTTGGCGGTTCAATCTCTGGTTCCTCCTGCTGCATGTCGACTGTGGCATGTAGTGTAAAGAACTTTGAGTGGTCGGAAAGACTAGAAAGGCCCTGTATAAGTACAGTCAATTTACCATTTACCATCTTAAAGGACAGAGACATTTGAAGAGTGTTGTCCCAGAGTTAGATGAGGCCAGATGTTCCCCCCTGTTTACAGTCTCTATTCTAAGCTAAACACAGCCAAGGTCTACCTCAAATATTGCCACTTGGTCAGTAGTGGCCCTCCAGCTCAAAATAAGACACCCTAAACGTACCCCTCTTGCATCATTGGGACTGCAGTGCTCTGAATAAAGCAGTTCCACCTTAAATAAATGTGTCTCTGATGCTGATGCTCTCCAAACGAATAGACCAGGTGATTAAAACCACTGAAAACACTGATAACTTAAGATCCAAACAATGAATAAAATAATTTATCTGTTTAACCATAAACTGGATAAAAATGACAGCTCACAGTTACCTGAATAAAATGACCAATTTCTCTGGGTTTGAACATTGTTGAAAATATTTGGGATAATGTAAGTACACAACTCAACAAAATACATAGCATAGGTCAAGTATTTATAGACATTATAAAACGGAAATGTTACAGTTTAGTGTAAACTACTGATATAGTTTTAAGTAGATTATTAAAACCCATGTGTGTACTGTCATGTACCTGATAGAAGTTACATCTTTAACGTCTTCACGTTATGTCAGTTTACTTAAATATGTTAAAATAAGTTGTTTAATTTGGTTTCACACAGGACACAAACAGCGCTCTCTGTGTTTGTTACATGGACTTTCTCTGTCTATATATTATGTTACCTGACTTTCATGGTGGGCACGTCCAGAAATGACACTAGAGGGAAACCCACAGTGTCATATTTTGAAGTGGAGGGCCACTGACCAAGCTGCAGGACTTGCCCAGTTGAGAGTGAGACTGGGTTGGTTTTGGCTGCACAGACATGAGACTGATATCCTCTCATGTGTTTCTTGGAAATGAGGAATACAACACACATTTTTCCAAAACACTGGACTGTCTCTTTAAAACCTTCCCTAGTTGTAATTTTGGGCTGATACACTGGCCGTTGTCAAGTTGTGGTTGTAATGCACTGTACCCTTTGTTTTTTGCCTTTCCTCCATTGTGTTTGTGAGCAGCACAGGGTGTAATTCGGACCAACAGCTGCCAGTCAGACAGCAGTGGCTTTCTAGAAGAGCTCTTCGTTCCCTCTCTCTCTCAGCAGGCGTCACCAGGATCTGATCTCATCAAGGTCCCCTCACCTACTAATGCATACTCACTCACCAAACTCTGTGCAAGGCTAAATTACTGTACCCCTTTAAATCACTTACACTGACTAGATGACATAAAAGTCACCAAAATGTGATGTATAGTGTATAGTGCTTATAAAACATGTGTCTGACTGTGTGTATTGTCTGTTTGGTTTCAGGCTCTGTCAGGCCTGTCAGGAGGGAGCACTGACAGCCAAAGCAGTGAGAAGCAAGGCCCCCGGTCTCAGTTTTCACCATCTCCCCTCTGGTCCTCATCTGCTATCTCTTCTGGTGTTGACAAATCGCCTTGTCCTTCACCAGAGCCTTCTTTAGTTTTTTACCCACCCCTTTCTCCTGTCTTGTTGTGTTTCCCAAAATCTGACATGCAAATTTCAGAGATGGCGAAACTACCAGATCAGGATCCTCCTTGCTCTTCCTCACCCAAGATACTGGACATAACTCCCTTCCAGTCTCCAACTCTCCCTTCTGCTCCCTTTCTCCCCCCTACATCTTCCCCCATACAGCCTGCCTCATTGAGTAGAGGGTTAGAGGATATTAAAACTGAGGACGAGGATCCTCCACCCCTCCACCTCTCTTTACTTTCACATGACTCTGAAGGTACAGCATGCTCTACCTTTTCCAATGTCCCTCCTCCTGCCTCATCTCCTTCTCCCACTCCAAATTTGAATGGTCAGTTTTCTGCCTCAATGTGTATGTCTTCTACACAGTCTGTCTCCTCTTCTGGGAGTCCAGGGAACACACAGTCAGAATGGACTCAGAACTCCCTCTCCGCTTATGGTGGCATATCATCTCTGCTTCCCTCTCCCCCATATTTACCTCCCACTACCCTTCCTGATTTTCATTGTCTATCCTCTTTATCATCTCCTCCACTTATTAAGTCCCTTTCCCAGAGAGAAAACAATCAAAAAAATGGATTAGGCCTCTTTGATCCACTTGCCAATGCAGAGAAAGAGGAAGAAACACCTTCCTCTTCATGTTCTCAGTTGGACAAGGACAATCCCTTAGCTCCACCCTCTCTTTTTCTGGACTCCTCTAAGTCTGAGATGGGTTGTGCCACACGGCCCTCCCTATTTCCTAACCCTTCCATTCCAGTTTGTCCGTCTGCCTTGTCATCACAGTTGCATGATCCAGACGTTCTTGTGGATTCAGCTGTTGGCAGAATTTCAGACCTGACAGAGCAGTCCATCTCGCAACAGGACAGATCATGTTCTCATGATGATGACAAAAGCCCTGCTTCAGCCTCTCCTGTCCAAGATGTTATACATGTTAAGACGGATCACTTCTGTCTGGACTCAGAGGATACCCTTCAGAGGAATGGGAAGGGAGAGATAGAGGGTGAGAGACATACTGACACTATCCAGACTCGAGAGGCTGTTGTTTACGACTCAGATACAGAGAGTTCTGAGGGTCTGTCAGAAGGTTCTAGATTAATCTCTAAGGAAGAATGTAACCAAACAGTAATAGATCCACAGGTCCTTTCCTGTGGTTTGCATAATGAGATTTCAACTGAAACCAAACTGGAAGAGTTAAGAAAAGTCTGTCAGATGGAAATGAATGACACAGAAATTGAATCACCTAGAGATTCTTTAGTTTTACATGATGAAGTTCCAGAGGCACACAGGAGAACTAAAGTTGAACCAAAGGATCTAATTGAGATTGACAGCTTAGATCTGGTATTTCAAACCTCAGTGGATGGCTCAGAAGGTGAAAACGGAGATATGGATGCCTTTTTTAAGCAACTTGATACTGAAGGGCGAGCCTATTGGGCAGAACCAATCCAGGTTTCCAGTGCAACTCCGGTTGAGACAGGCAGCTTTAAAGCCTCAGATGGATCTCATGGGAATTCTCTCTTGCCTAGAGTCCCAGCTGCTCTAGATTCATTTTCATCCATAGGCCAAGCTATCCCCTTATCTTCATCCTTAGCATCAGTAAATACTGACCAGACCTCTAGAAATGCAACCGCCTCATCAGATACACCTTCCACCTTTCCATCCCCATCTGCAACCCCAGACGTCAAACCATCAATCCGCTCTGTTTCTGTCCAGATGTCTTCATCTCCATCTTCTCATATTGTCCACAGGAAGGATATTCCGTATGTGACTGACTCAAAACACACCCTTCTCCCTAGTGTTCTCCCTTTGGACACTTCCACACCCTTTCGTGCTGTCCAGTCATGGACAGACCTACACATTCAACAAAACACTCTCACCAAGAAGCTACCACACGGGGCTTTTAATGCAGTCCCAAGCCAGGTGTCTGTATCCATGAGTGCCTTAGAAACAATGCATAGACCTACAGTGGTCTTCTCTTCATCTCCAGTTTTTCCTCTGCTGTGTAATGACCGGCAGCCACAGGACTGTCATCCTGCAGTGGCTAGAAGCCACCATACTGTGTCAGTCTCTGTCGATAAAGGGCAGTGGTCAGATGAGGAGGAAGAAGTGGACAGGAATGGAAATGAAGACGAGGGGAAGCTTTGGGAGGGCAACCAGACAGCCACCATGGAATACCAATGCTCCTGTGACCATCAGTGTCACTACTGTACTCAGAAGAGTTATGAAAAGCAAGACCTTTTGGGAAACATTCCTGTGAGTAATACCATGCTGTTCTTATTCCATTTCAACCAACCATTCATATTTAACCAAACACATTCACATTTATAGCCAGTGTGTCACCAGTCACAGGTCTGTTGGATGTCAATGTCAGATCAAAACCTTTTAATTGGAGTTACATCTATTAGCTACACATTTGCAGGGATGGGTAGTAACATGGTACAAATAACACACAATGAACACACTCTTTTTCATTCTTTTCTTTTTTTAAACTGTACTTCTAGTCTACTGGAGTACCTTTCTGAGCCAGTAAGCTACGTTACTTTGCTACGAGAGTATAGGGGAGGAGAGTGCACAGGAGCTCCTCTACTGCAGGTGCCAAGTTACAGCTACCGAGAAGAAAGATAAGCACCACATGTCTTTTGACCACCATGTAATGATGCAAGCAAAGCCCAGAACAAGAGGCAGCTTCCAGTGACAATCCCTGGCTACAACTTTTTATACCAAAATCTTAAAAGTAACATGTATTTAGACTAATTTATTAACCCAGTAGTTTTTTACTTTTACTTAAGTATGTTTCTCAAATGGTAATTTTTATTTTTACTTAGGAACAAGAAACTTTCTTTTCGCATTGATTCTGATGGATCCTGTGGACAAAAGCAGCAGTGTTTCCACCACTGCATTTCATTGATTTCAAGGGGAATCCAACCAACTCCAACCTAGTGGCAGGCATTAAGAATAACCATATAGAATAGAACCCATGTATGGGGTATTTGATCTAATAATGATTTCACACTGATTTTATGTTGCCAGATATAGTGAATTTTAAACTTGAAATAAAATAGACCTTTTCTGTGTGGCTTGTACACCAATATAATACTCAAATCTTTAACTTAAAATAATATTTAATATAAATAGAATTATTTCTAAGATAATTTGACATATACATTGTCAATTCATTATAGTTCAATGGCAAAGGAGGTATAGTGGGTCGTCCACTAATCAGGAGGTTGACAGTTTGATTCTCAGTTCCTCCGACTACATGTTGAAGAGACCTTGGGAGACACTGAATCCCAAATGTTGTGCCATCAGTGTGTGTTTGTGAATGTGTTAGTTAGTTTCTGACAAGCAATTGGCTTGCATTGCAGCCTCTGCCATCAGTATGTTTGGAATAGGTGAATGTGACATGTAGTGAAAAGTGATCAGAAGACTAGAAAGGCCCTGTATAAGTGCAGTCCATTTACCATTTTCACAATGCTGAGAGCTGCTTCTTCTGTTTTACTCTGTGCTGCTTACCAATATTGTAATGTGGATACATTTTGCAGTGACACCAATATATTAGTATTTGTTTCTGCATTAAAAAACACAAAACAGTTTTCATCAGCACATATCAGCTTACATATACACTGATAAAGATACAATACCAACAATTGTGCAAGAAGCTAATGTTAGCCAATAATATCGGCTGACCGATGTTATATATATTGTTTATAGGTCAAATAGAGACATTGAGACTGTTTGATAATCAGTTAAAAGCTCCTTGTAGCACATATAAACAATTTGTTATGCTTTTTGGCTGTACTTGAATATGACAACTCTTTGTTGCTTCTAATCTCTGGTCACTCATTTTAAATATCAGAAGAGTTGATCTGATAGCACAGTTGCTGTCATTAACCTGTAATTTTGTAAAGCGGCCAATTGACAATAGGAACATGACAACAGCAAACAATTACAGTGGTAGCACTTAAAAGTGTGCAACTTTTTCATGGTTTGGTTGTAGCTCTTATACAGGATTGCAAGAACAATGTTCCCCAGCCTCATAAAATCCAACCGTTCTCTGCTGTTCTCTTTTCTTCCACCAGGGATCGCAAAGGCCCTCTCTCATCACTACTGCATATATGCAGTAAGGAGTCCCAGAGCAGATTGTGAAATGTCTTTTGTATTGTAAATCACACAGTAGCTGTTCTGGATAAGCAATCAACATGTGTTACACACAGGGTTACAGATATTTAGTGAAACATGGTTAATATGTGCCGCAAGTCACTGAAATATTAATGTAAAGTTATGAAGACAACACTTCTGTAATCACTCAATACAAATGGACAATTTATATTAAAAATGTACAATTTTTATATCATAAAGTGTAGAATTGATCAGCAGACAGCTACAATCCTAATAAATATCATCAATAAATAAATGAGAACAACTTCTATATTCAAATTCAACTGTATTAAAACGAGAAAATGAGGAACAGGGAGGTGATTCTCATTAGAATATCAGGCTGTCTCTGTAGCCTTATGCTTGTTTGAATTTTTTGGGAGAGTAGTAAAGTGTCTTCATCTCCTGACCATATTTTTTTTTAGCTGTCCCTTGTCGCTTAATTTTGTTTCTTCTGAATGTTGATATGGATTTTTTGTATTCACCAATGCTAGAAACAGGAGTGAGCTATGACGTGTCCATCTTCTAAAGAGTCTCGATTGCACTTATATTAATAGTAGATTTGTTGTCATGTTACCATAGTTCTTGAGATGGAGGCCTTTCAAACCAGGATTATATTAACATATAAATGTCTCATTTACATGTGTAGCCTGTGGAGCTCTCTCTTCATTCTGTCTTCTGCTCCCTATTCTTGTGTTTGCTCTATTTAATTCAGTGTAATTCATTAACATCCATAAATTATGGCGAATTTATATTGAAATACAAAAAAGAGAATGGCTTGTAATTTAAATGTTTCAGTGATGCCTCCTCAGTTGTGTAAACTGTTACCTATCAAAAATAAATACCATTTTGAGTTTAACATGACTTAAAAATGTATCCAGTGTTACTGATAGTTCTTGATGATTATACAATTAATCACAGTCTCGAGCTTGATCATGTTTTGTTTTTGTATTTCTGGACTATGTTTTTTATTATATTGAAAGGTAATGCTTGTTCTTCTCCACAGTACTCTCTGGATGAGTTGGAGGAGATGATGCTGTGTCTGCAGCAGTTTTGCTCTGTACTCAACAACATGGAGGAACAGCTATCTGAAGACCAGGCTGCCGTTTACAGTGCTCTCTCTGACCAGGACAGGTACACAAGTTTATAAAAGCTATCTTTTCAATTCAATTCAATTTTCTTTGTATAGCCCCAAATCATAACAGACGCACACTTTTCATGGGTCTAGACCATATTAACATGTACAAACTGCGATTGATCACATAAACAAAAGAAAACTGTGCCACGAATCAATTAAATTCGCTTCATTTCCTCAATCAACCAACATTAACGCTATTCATCACCAGCAAGACACTTCATTTTGCACTTTTTCTGAACCAATCCGACGGCATCCAATCAAGTTGCAGAGAACCATGAAGCTATCACACGGCCATGAAGAGCAACTTGTTCAGGACTCAAGACTCAAAGTTTAAGACTTGGGACTTTACTTGGCACCTTCCCATGACTTGACTTGGGTGTTCACTTGGGAGTCAGTCAAGACAATTATTTGGTCTGCTGATGTGGAGTCTCTGTCACAGATATTAGAGCAGGGCTATGGTAATGGCGAATGGTAAATGGACCTGTACTTGTATAGCGCCTTTCTAGTCTTCCGACCACTCAAAGCGCTTATACACTACCTTTCACACACATTCACTCAGCAAAGCCCATCAAACAGAAACTAACGCACTTGTTAGTTTCTGCTGTGCATCGGGAGCAATTCGGGGTTTAGTAAAGATACTTTGACAAGTGCCGGGAGGAGCCAGGGATCCAACAGAAACTAACTCATTCATACACATTCATACACCGATGCTGTCCATCAGGAGCAATTTGGGATTCAGTATCTTGCTCAAGGATGCTTCAACACATGGCAGGAGGAGTCGGGGATTGAACCAACAACCTTCCGCCACAGCCGCCCTTATCCTTGTGGACTGCTGTCATAATCATTCTGTTGAAATTCATTTGCTATAAGAAAGATGTTTAATGAACAGTAAATGTGTGCGTGTGTGTGTGTGTGCGTGCGTGTGTGCGTGCGTGCGTGAGTGCGTGCATGCGTGCGTGCGTGTGTGTCTCCCTCTGTGTGTGTAGGGAGAAGGTTCGGGACATAGAGGAGCTGAGGCGAGCAGTGAAACAGGAGGTTGCAGAGCTGGAGATGCAGTTGAATGATATAGCCCATCACTACGATGACAGCCTAAAAATGGTAACACACTCAGTCACACCAACACACTCATACCTGTCTATTGGGAGAGTAGTAGAAAAGATGTGTGAAAAGAAACTGAATATCCTGTGTTTCCAACAGTATGATGTAATTTTTAGTTTTTTAGTGGCATTTCTCAGGTTTTGGACTTATTATTTCACTGGTTGCACAATAAATGAAAACATACAGATAATTGTACATGATATAAAGTAACTGCATTAACGTATAGACCTTCACAAAGTTGCAAGCAAGCTAATGTTCTGGAAAATATTGAAAATGAAGAACTATTTATGTTGGCAGAACAAAATAAATGATTAAATAATCAAACAAATAATAATCTGTCACTTATTACTGTTAACTAATATAGGGCACTTGTAGAACTGTAATATCATACTCAAGGTTGTGATGTTGCACCGAATATCAGCTAATATCGGCTGTTATTTGGCCATAGGCACCAGCCCACAGGTACAATATCATCTCCCTCTCTGCTTCAATAACACAAACTGGTTTAGTGGACATACAGGTTAGGTTGATTGCCGATTCTAAATAGCTCTGTCTGACACTCTCGTAATGTCAGCTGGGATTGGCTACAGCCCCATATGATCAGTGTTGGATTAATATAAATATAAATGGCATGATCAGAGAGTGACATGGAGAATTAAAGACTTTATGAAGGCACAAATATATGCTGGATGGACTTTTTAATGTGATTAAGACTGTCTGGCTGGGTTATATGGGGCTATAGGTGTTCCTTTCCGTTGACAAAATGATTTTTTTATGTGTTTTAAAATAATACACTACTGTGTTTTCTAATTATATATTATATAATTTCTAATCTTTGTGTTTGAGTAGAAGATGCACAGACTGTTGGATGAGCAGTCTCTGCTCTGCTCTCAACTAAGAGTCTGTCTACCTGGTGCGGCACCCCCATCATTGAGTCCCGCCCCCAACAGGACAGTGGCCACTCAGTGCAGTCTGCTGCCCTGGATCTCTCTGACTGAAGTGCAGAGTGGCCACATCACCTGCAATGTGGACTCCCCTAGACAGTCCCCTCCTGGATCAGAGAGCATCTGTGAGGGCCTGGGCTGTTCCCCTGCAAAGGCAGACAAGCTGGACATAGTGGGCTTCCTCCAGAGAGTAAGAAAATCACATTATGATTTCTAGGGAAACAAGTAAGACTTGTATTTATAAACTGAATTCACATTTCTGGAGATATTAAAATGTATGAAATAATCCTGATACAGTACTCTTCATACGAGGGCCTCTTAGCCAATAAATTACTTATATGACCAAAAATAAATGTCTCAGGTGTTTAGGGCAGCTGTATGTCTAATAAATGAACATAACACAATAAGTATAGACAGTAATCCCATTTGCATTTACAATCCACTATAAGTACAGTGAGTTTTTTAATTTTAATTTTATTATTATAATAATTAAAATAATATATTATTATTATTATTATTATTATTATTATTATTATTATTATTATAAGATAAACAATATATTTAATAAATATATCATTTCAATTGGCTTTGAATTAACCTCCATTTTACAGCTAAATTAAGGAAAGTTTCAGCATTCTAGAACCTATATTTTATTGTAAGAGATTTGATTTGATGATCTTAAAATTACATACCCCTGTCATTGTATGTATTCATAATTTGTTGCTCATTCTTATATTAATATAAATTAAAATGCAAGCAGACAAAGTTACCATTCTTTATGTAATGAATCACGAGAGCTATGCCAAACAGTTGTCTCATAGTTTAAGTATTTTCATTTTAAATTTGTAGCATTTTGATAATATAATAAATAAAATCCATTTATTTCATTTTTATAAAATATTTCAGATTCCTCCACATACCACTAGAGGCAGCTTGTGTACCACCAGTGGTGCATGTAACATAGTTTGAGAACCAGTGCTATAGATAATTATAATATAATAATAATGATTTATATGAGTAAATAATAATAAATATAATTTTTAATGACATGAGATGTAATATATCTGAAGTTACTTTCTAAAAGCTGAATGTTGTGTTTCCTGTTTTCCAGTTGAAGGAGTCCTTGCGTCATTCTGTGAACACTGACTCGTTAGAATAAAAAGTGAGTTCTCTTATCAGCCATTTTTGACTCCAGGTTTGTGACATCAGTCATGTAATCACTGACTAACTGTCCACTCTTGATTCAAAGTGAATGAATATTAGATTCCATTTCTAACAATGGATTCTCCTAAATGTAACACACTGGACTTGGCCTGGCAAATGTTGAAATCTGCAACCTAACTAAGACTGGAACAGTTTTGAAACCATGAAGCTAGTTCACACCATCAGACAACTCAATAGCAATTGCCAGTGTTACTAATGTTCTACAGTCCTTGTGGCCCATTAGCACACTACAGTTAACTCCAACTTCACTCTCTCAGTGTTCACAGCTATATATCATATAGTCATGTTGTACAGGCAGCTGTGGCTCAGTGGTAGAGCGGGTTGTCCACTAATCGGAAGGTTGGTGATTCGATCCTTGTCTCCTCCCTTTGTATGTCCTTGAGCAAGACCAAACCATAGTTGCTCCCAATGCTGTGCATCGGTGTATGTATGAATTATTAGTGTCCTTTCTGATGATTCTGATTAGTTGGCATGGCAGCCACTGCCATTAGTGTATGAATGTGTGTTCCATGTAGTGTAAAGCACATTTAAAGGCGCTATATAAATATATATATATATATATATATATATTGTATATAATACATCAATATGCAAATGTTTTGCATTATTGTGCATTATGATTTGGATCTGTGCTTCTTTCACAACTTTTATATCATCCTGTGTTTTAGTTGTCAGGACGTTGAAGGAGACTGCATCTGACTGATGAGAGCCTGAAGTCTTCTATTCACTAAAGGATATGCCTTATTTGATCAGATTTACAGCTTTAGCTATTCATCACATTTTGTCAAATGTTTCACATTTGACCAATGCTGATACTAGAACCACTACAAGCTGCATGAAAACTTTTGACTGACTTTTTTTCTAAAGCAACACTTTATGGATGGAAAACAAGTCCTTAAACAAAGGCAATTGTAACAACATAGGTTAGGCTGTTTTTAAATGATTAAAATGCATATTTACAAGGTAAAATATGTTAATGTAAATATGAGTTTTTTATTGAAGATGTTATTATGCACTAGAGTTCTGCTTAGTGAATACACAATGCTTCATATGAATAACATCATTACAATAAACCATAGAACAGTGAAACATGTTTTTGCTGTTTATGTGTTCATGTTCCATGTGTTCTCCGTTCTCTTTATTGTTTAAAAACACATCAAGGTTGTTGTGCTGCAGAGGAGGTTTGGAACAATAGTACTGTGCACACTTGGAGGATATGCCAATTGGCAGAGTACTAACCCTCATCAAGACTTCAAAAGGCTTTAGTTTGATTGGCAGCATCACAAGTGTTTTATTTGTAGGGGGACAATGAGCAGTGATTATAGTAATAATAGTGTCCGTAGTAAACTCTGTACAATGGTTCAACTGGACTGAAACTGAAAGGGCAGACAGAGACAAAGATCCCTACAATCTAACCACTGAGTAGACTGCAGAAAGACCCCAAGAAAAACAGATTATTTTTCTCTCCTGTTATGTAGCACTGTGGGGATACTAACTGAATCAGGGCTGTCCAAAGTGTGGCATACGCATTGGTTTTTTTTAGATACAAGTCAATGTTTATGCAGTTGAATTTTTTTAAAGGTAAATATTGGTATATATATATTTATAATATCCTGATTAGAGCATGACAGGCAGAGTGACAATTGAGCAGGAAGTCAGTGAATTGAAGGAACTTGGGATCTTGTGATACAGGACTATTTTGCATCTTATCAATAGGTGTTTGCTTTTCAGTTTGGGGCATCCAAGGGAGAAACCCCTAGACTAAATGGAGGTCTTAATTATTTATTTATTCTCGTTTCAGATTTGATCTATGTAAAAATAGTAATTATTAAATGAAATAAGTAAAACATCCCAACAAAAGGGAATTCCACACAATAATATTCTAAAGAAAGAAAGAGTTAAATAACCATTTCCCCTCTCTCTCAGTCAAAACTGTAATTCTAGCTTCTGCAGCTCTTCTGTGGGAGGGGGAGGGGAAAGTGGGTGGTCAATGATAGATAATGGATGCAGAGGAGAGAGGCTGCTCCTCCTCTGAGCTTCATAAGCCAGAGTCAGGCTGCTTCAGTCTGTGTCACACTTCTGAGATTGAGGTAAGAACACACTTTGATTCTTTATTTATCTAGGGTGCTTGGTTTTGGTCAGTTTTATTTTCACTTTTACTCTTTTAGCTCACATTCTATTCCATTTATTTTTATACCCACCCTATATATATATGCATTACATTAATGCACTCCCGTCTTCTGTACAGTCTTCTTATTTTTTCTTATCTTTCTTATCTTTATTTATTTATATTTTAGTAGTACTAGTAGAAGTACTTTATTCTTGTGTGACTTTTGGGTGATTTGTATATTTTTATGTGATTTTATATTGTATATTTTAAGCACCATTGCACCAAGACAAATTCCTCGTATGTGTAAAATCTACCTGGCAATAAATCTGATTCTGATTCATTTCATTTTCTTTGCTTCTCTCTTATTTAATTCCTGCCAAATTTCACTTTTATCTTTAGTTTTTATGGTTTCCTTCAGTTTCTCTTATATGTGTCATGCTTGCTGTCAGTCATGATTAGTGACAAATCAGTGTAACTAAAGTGTGTGACTGCTGTTTGAATGTGGTGCTTTGATCAAAGCTTGTGTTGATGCAGTTTTGTCTAAAGGTGAAGCAGACATATCAGTGGGGCAGTCTCTCTCTCTTTCTCTCTCTCTCTCTCTCCCTCTCTCTCTCTCTCACACACACACACACACACACACACACACAGGTGCATGTACATTTACAATTCATTATTCATTAGTGAACCCTTGGACATTAACAAAGGATAAAGCACTTCAGGCTGTGTGTGTGGGTGTGTGTTTGTGTGTGTGTGCATGTTATGTGATCTGTGTAGAAAGCCCAGAGGGCCTCAGAGATGACGACTGGCTGTGTGAGGTCGACCCTGGAGCCTGAACATCGACGGATGACACAGGAGAGCACACACAGTAAGCACAGAGCTCTGTCCATTTTTATTAATAATAATAATAATAATAATAATAATATTAATAATATGTAAGAGTATGTAATAAGAAGATGCTTCTGCAGCAATCATTTCTGCCTTGGAAATAAAAATAATTGATTGGAGCTCTGCAGCTTCTTTCAATTTTATGTTTGGCCCTTTGTTGTTTCAACATGACAACACAAAGCCACCTCCATAAAGGAATTGTTTTCCAAGTATAGTGTGTGGAAGACCAACCTGTCTAACTGGTCTGCAGAGCCCTGACCTCAACCTCATTCAACAGTTTTGGGATGAATGAATGCTGGGACTCACCAATGTGACTGATACTGAGTAAATCCTTGCAGCCACAACCCAGCATATGGTGGAAAGCCTGAAACCAGTTTTTTAGAAGATGCTTCTGACACCAATACATGCAAATAATAGAATAGAATTATAGAAAACCAAATGCAGAGCTGTCAGTTAAGGTCTTTTCTACTGAGACAGGTATGCTGAAGTTGTTTGACAATGTATTAGTTTGTCTGACAGACCAGGAGGTGCTGGAGAGCCTGGTGGACAGGAAGTCAGAGACGAAGGATGATGAAGATGAGGAGGAGGAGGCTTGCTGCGCAGAGAATCAGGAGGAAAAACAGCTGAAGAAACCTCGAAGAAAAGACACACCCGTCCTCAACTCTCCTCCACATATACCAGGTCAGCACACACACACACACACCCAACAGACTAACATTCATTTCCTGGACACCCTAATCACTACCTAACAACTACTTGCCTAACCATAACCCTCACCCTAACTCCAACCACTGAACCAAAAAAAACACCCTAAACCCAAATATATTAACAATGATTTTCTTCATTGATGAACTTGAACTTAAACGTATACATGTTTATGTTGTAATTCAGGGAGATAGGTATAGCAATGGGACAAATAATTTTAAGACATTGCTCACTTTTCATCATCAGCATCATGACTTTTGATGGAACTTTGGTCGCTTGATAACTTGGTCAAGGCAGACGACCAGCCGAAGGGTCTGTCCGAGGTTAAAAGGCAGTTTTTCCTTGCCCCCGTCACCAAGTGCTTGCTCATGGTGGTACTGTTGGGTCTCTGTAAATGTTATAAGGAGTTCGGTCTACGTTGCCAAGTGCCTGCTCATGGTGGTACTGTTGGGTCTCTGTAAATGTTAAAAGGAGTTCGGTCTAGACCTGCGCTTGCTCGTGGTGGTACTGTTGGGTCTCTGTAAATGTTATAAGGAGTTCGGTCTAGACCTGCTCTATTTGAAAAGTGCACTGAGATAATGAATTGGTGCTATACAAATAAAATTGAATTTAACTGAATTGAATTGAATAACTGATGGTAGTATATGAGCGGAGAAATCTGTCAATGTCCTCTTTCTCAGGCCAACCACTGACTCCTGACCCATGACCTTTGACCTCTTGCTAGTAGATGCTAGAAGTTGTTTGGTCTGGTTTTCACAGACAGCTGATGTTGTCTGTATCTCCCCTGTGAGGCAAGCTTAGATTTATTGACAGACTTTTTGTTTTTGTTTCTTTTAAAATTACCTTGAGTTTTCAGTTGCACTTTCTAAACACTTGGTTAGGTTTAGGCAGTGAAACTACTTACCGGTAGTTAGGTTTGTGAAAAAATAGATGTTTTGACAACAATAACCACATTAAAACTGGAATGTGCTGCAGGGTGTGACTTGCAATGAAAAGCAGTGGGATCCATAATAACGCACTAATGCAGTGTTCCCTGCAGCTGTAACATGTGATGTTATGATGACCTAACCTTAACCTGCCAGTTATAATAACATACTCATCAAGGTAATTGATTGATTGATACTTGTGAACATGACAACATCACTTCAGACGATCAAACAGGTTGGAAACAAACTGACAGTTTATCACAGTCAAACATTTGCTAATAATCCCTCACAGTACAGGAAAATTGTGAGCTGACAACCTGTGTTTTCCTACTCTTTAGGAGTGAGACTGCTGAAAGCGGAGAAGCAGATGGTCCACTTAGAAGATGAGGAAAAGGATGTAAAGGATTAAAGCCTTTATTCAAATTTGATTTTGTTGTCAATTGTTTTTATGTTCACAGTCTCATTAAATGTTGTTTTGACCTAACATTTAATTTTTACAATGTCTCCTTGCTCATTTTCTACTCACATCCCTGCAAAGGAAAATATAAAGCAGAATAAATGTTTTTGACATTGATAAAGCTCAACTGTAAGGTAGTTCACACAGTCACCAAGTCTCAAAAGTGGGTAATATGACAGGGATTTCTCTGGTGGAGAGAAGTGTTACAGTAAGTAGAGATTTTGTGCTGTACTTGTATAGCGCCTTTGTAGTCTTCCGACCACTCAAAGCGCTTTACACTACATGCCACATTCACCCATTCACACACATACATACAACATAAACTAATACTCATTCATACAAATGTATACACTGATGCACAGCATTGGGAGCAATTTAGGGTTCAGTATCTTGCTCAAGGACACTTCAACATGCAGCATACAGTTGTATTTTAGACAGTAAATAAATGGTTTTCCCTGTGTGGTGTGGATGAACTGACCTCCACCTCGTCCAACAGCTTTGGAATGAATTGAAACACTGACTGTGATCCAGACCTTATCACCCACATCACTGCTGGGACTCACTAATACTCTTGTGGCTGATGGGAGCGAGTAATA
>JAGRRF010005588.1:20927473-20950955 GCA_019097615.1 Morone chrysops | reverse complement strand
GTGTGTGTGTGTGTGTGTGTGTGTGTGTGTGTGTGTGTGTGTAATTAAGAGTAGAACATACCCAAGGTTTAGGTGTTTCAGCTTCTGAAGACTGCTAATTTGAGTCGGCAGCTCTTCAATCTGGTTGTTGAACATGTTAAGGACCTCCACGTTCTTCAGCTCAGAGATGTTAGCAGGCACCGCTGGAAAACACACATAGAGGAGAGAAATGACAAGCATGTCAAACACACATAGATGTTGAGACATTCCAACTAATACATCACACAGTGACAGAGTGTGGTTAGCACTCATCAGCAGCCCCTATTCCTGACACCTCATCATCATTAGCTGCCCTGACAAACCTCTTGTACTTAATAACTCTATTATCTGTTGTGTTGGCCATAACTCTACATGTTGACATTTAAACAACACACATATTGCAGTTTCTATCTTCCCTCCCCTTTACAGTTTTATTCCACCATGGTCAACAACCACAGAGGTACACAGATCAATGGGCTGATAACAAAGAGCAGGAAGTTTATCGGATTATCAGGGTGATCAATGGAAAAAGAGAGATGGAAGCAGTGGAAGGAGAACTAAACCAACCAGGCCCTGACCTGAATGCTGCCAGGAGAATGACAGTTGGACATGTGAGGTCTGCGCATACTGATACTATATTAGCTTCTCTTCTCTCTTTCCAGGAAGACAAAGATGGCAAAACAAGTCACAGATGACTTCATCTTTGGTCACATTACATGACTTTCAAAGTCATTACATCACTGAACTGTTCACATTACACAACACTTTACGCATAGTGATCGTCCTCACAGGAGCAGGCAATGATTTGCCTCTGATCTGGGGGCATTTGTTGGCGACCTCTCAAAACTGTCTGCAAGTGGAAAATCAGCGCTAAATCACATAGTGTGAACTCAGTGACTGTTAGGCTCCTGTGTGTGTGTTTCAACAGGACATGTGTGAAAGTTGGGGTGCAATGGGTTACATTTAACAAAGCTCATGGATCCTGATGGTGCCTCCTGCCATGGTCCTGCTTGACTCCCATTGCTAATATTACTGATATTATTGTTATTATGATTATTACTATTATTATTACCAGTTACTATTATTACTATAATCACTGCTCATTGTCCCCTTTTAAGAGGGTTTCTGCCTCGTTTTTCCTTGCCCCTGTTGCCAAGTACTTGCTCATAGTGGGAGCTGTTGGGTCTCTGTAAATACTTTTCTAAAGGAGTATGGCCTAGATGTGCTCTATTTTGAAAAGTGTCCTGAGATAACTTCTGTTATGATTTGGCGCTATACAAATAAAATTGAATTGTTAAGATAGGGTATTAATGTTCCGAGTGTGACACAGGGACAGAGCAACCCTCCAGGTTGGGTCACAGTGCTAGTGCTTACAGCACAGATGGATGGTCTGTGGTGTGTCCGAGAGTCTGTAAAGTGATGCTGCTTTTAAAAGGTCCCGCTGGCTCATGGAGGATGTCAGAAATCAATTTTGTTTAGCTGGGCTCTCCCTCTGTGGGGCACTGACCAGAGCTCAATCAATGGAACACAACAACCTCCTACCCAGGTGGACAAACATACAGTATTTATTAGGTCCTCTCTACAATATATGATATTGATTTCCATATCCTCGGCTCTGTTGTATGTTATTGTGTCCGGGGGAGTTGCTGGATTATCAGTTTGTGTGTTGGTATTTTTGAGGAAGAAACCCCTGGCTGAGTGAAAAGATTGGCATAACAGGTGACATTCAGCGTTGGTGCGTGATTGGAAATGGTAATGGTCACTTTGCATTGAATGTGATGACCCGAGTGGAGGTATGTTAGCACTGGGCAGCAACCAGCAGAAGCTCCCCCTCTCTCCCTTCTAATGGAGGACCTTCCTAAAGTTACTAAAACTTGTGACTACCAGCAAAATCACCTCCATCCCATCTGACAGAGTGGAGTTGCATTTGTAGGATCATCAAATTATACTGGGTGAGAGGAGAAGATAGAACTAACCACACAGTGATAGTTCCTGCTACCCTCACCGGCTGCTGGCAGGGTGGGACAGCTACAAGGCTGGAGTCACTGAGCATACCTTGAGAGTGCCTGCAGGTGGGTAACTACGCCAATTATGTTGTCCCCATTTCTGTCTGATCTGGGCTATAAATAACATAAGAGAGCGATATGTGTGTAATCTTTTCATCTCCAGCAGACGATTAGAAAACATCCCAGAAGGCAAACGTGTCACTTAATCAGCAAGCACTGACGAAAAGGTGCTTCCAAAAACAGTCCTGTCAGAATCTCTATACTGTCAGGAGAATGTTTACAACGGAAAACTGAAAACAGAATTTAAATTGATCTAAAAACTAGTGGAGTGGTGATTAATAAGCAGACCTTTATTGTTTGAATTGACAAAAGAAAGACTGGAGTGAAGGGGAAAACTGGTTTATCACTGTGTAGTAAACCTACTGTATGAGTTTCAATGGTTATAAATTCTAAAGTTCACTGATGGTTAAGTTTCATTCTTTACTACCAGCTTTGATATCCTGGAAAATAAGGGAAGCAGATGAGGAAAAATAAGTATTATTCCTTGTAACATACAATTTATAATTAGCAATCAAGCTATTCAAATAGGTCATAGAGCCAGACAGACAAACAGACAGATAGACAGAGACATCTAGATAATATGAAGTTCTCCCATAACAGTTAAAACACAGGTTAATGTGAGCATGTTGATGGGTCTGTAGTGACCTCTGCTGGTGCAAAACATCATTACATCGCTCTAATAGGTTGTCATTGAAGATCCACTCAATATCCACATACTTCCTATTCCAGAGGAAACAGAAAAACTGTGACAAAAGTACTTGAGCTGCCATATTTACAACGCAAGCAAACTGTAACTGTAACTGACTGTGACTGTAGGTGAACACTGCGGCTACCTTAGTTTCACTCTCTCAATGGAGCTTGCTCTGGTGTAAAAACATCAGTCTCATGATACCAATGGTGAAGACCTGAACAGAAACTATAGCCTCAACAGCCATGTTCTGCATTATAAAAGTACGCAGTTAAAACTACCAACGAGCTAATAGAACAATGGACCTCATGCAAGATCTTTTTTGTACTCCTATCTTACTTTTCTTTGGTATGGTGGGTTCATACAAATGTGGCACGTCAGCTTCAGCAACACATCTAACTTCAGATATTTCTGTTTAAAAATTATGAATGCCAACTATGCATAATGGAGCACACATTTATACACACACACACACACACACACACACACACTTTTTCTTTAAAAATTGTTTGTGCCTAAGAGAAAACTAGTGAATGCTTCAAGTTCCTCTAAATCAGCCATACAACCCACCTTAGAATGAATATGTTTGTACAAATGGTTTCTGCATGAGTGATAAAGGCTTAAAAAGACATTTTTCATTAAGTCTAAAATAAGAGTCATGGTGAATTATTTAGCTATTCATTTACAGACCAACAGCAATGGTTAAAACCAACAGTTACAATATTGTGTGACGCAGCTTTCGTGCCAGATTACCTCTACACACTCATTCCACTGCTGTCTGACAGTTTGAGCTGGTGTCTGACAGAAAGCCAAGGAGGAAGAGAGCAGCTTACCTGTGAGCTTGTTGTGGCTGAGGACCAGTTGAGTGATGTTAGACAGAGTGACTGAAATGACATGGAGCATCAAGTCAACACAGCACTGCAACTGACTCAGTTTGTTAACACATGGATTTTACTGGTACAGCAAATATTAATAGGACTGTAATATACTTGCAGTAAAGTTATTAATGTAATAGAGTGCTGCAGCAATGAGTCCTAAAACCCAGAACTGAGTTAGCATTTTAGCACCTCCAGATCCCTTGCCGCAAAGTCAGTGGGTTTTTGGTTCTATACCAAAAGGTCTGTGGTGAACACAAGAGTTAGAGATTTTCACACATGTTCTTTTTAAATGAGGCCCATATTGGATTGCAGTGTAAAAAGGTCACGGTCCTGTAGTAAGTACCTGCAAGATGAATGTAAGTCTAGAGTCATGTAAAAGTCTCATGCATTCTGATATGACTGTTCACACTGAGGTCACATAGCAAAAAATCTTGGAATTAAAGGACGAAATATACTTCCTATACTAGGACTTCCTTCAAGGGAAATGTGTTTTAAAACAGTGAAATAAATTACTTGCAGTATAATACGTTGAAGTAGGAGACATCTTGTGTCCAGCCGGAAAACTTCAAAAATGAAATGTTCATAGACTCTCGATTCTTGTTCATTTTAATGTGGAAATTACACTATTTTTATGCAGGAAACATAATCAGACACATTTATTTTGTATATACAGTATGTCTTTATACATATCTGGAAGGATAAGCATTTTCTTAATGTTTATGCCTTTGTATGAAGCCTGTGTTTGTGTCATGTTGAAGGTGATGCCACAGTATTTTCCCACAGCATTACTATGATGATCAACTAAGAATCTCGCCTACATTACAGGGATTCTATCTGCAGTGGAAAATTAAATCGAGAAAAGTACCTGGTACCACAGACGAGTCAGGTCAAGACCAGCTTTACCATGCAGTGGAAATGAGGCTATAGTTGTAGCAGACTTTGGGACAAAGGTGGTCCTAACCACTGGTGAATTTTTCTGGCAATTTGGCAAATGTCTAATAGGTCTAATATGGCTGGCTTATTAAGCACACATTAAAAGGGACACAAAAATTAGACATAGAAAGGCAGAGGTAAATCCAAACCCAGCACAGTTTTACAATTAATGTTTATGTGTAGTACTGTATCCAATATTAGAATATTTCATTAGTCACTTTCTTACAAATTGCTTTTTAACTAACCTTTTAATGACTAATGACTATGCTATGTTAAAGGATCTATCAGCAGTAATAGAATGTACTATTCATAGGTATGTTTTCATTATAATCACCTGAAAATGACAGTGATTTAAGATGGTTACTGCCACTGAAGTTCTATGATTCTACAGTAGCCCAGAAGGAGTGCTTAGAAAAGTGCAAGGAAAAACAAGTGAGTTGCAATTTGCAACTACACCACTAGATGCCACTAAACCCTTATCTTTTAAAGGAAAAGCCCCATGGAATTTGACGAAAGACAAATTTTGATTGCTTAATTGGACAAAGTTGATTTTGTCAATATATGTATTTATAAAAACATCAAGATGTTTAATAATACTTACACTGGAACAAGGCACATATTATACCATTGAGGTTGTTCTGAATCCAATGGTACCAAGCATGTAATATTACTCTGTAAAGTTCTTGAGATACAACCATTTACAGTATCACACTGTATTAACTTGTTAGTCATTAAATGGTAAATGGACCTGTACTTGTATAGCGCCTTTCTAGTCTTCCGACCACTCAAAGTCGCTTTTACAACTACGTGCCACATTCACCCTTTCACACACATTCACACAGCGATGGCAAAGTCCATCGAACATAAACTAACTCATTCATACACACATACACACAGCAATTTGGGGTTCAGTTTCTTGCTCAGGGACACTTCGACGTGTGGCGGGAGGAGCCAGGGATCGAACCAACAACCTCCCGTGAGTGGACGAACCGCTCTTCCTCTGAGCCACAGCCATCATTAGAGGTTACTCATTTTATCCATTAAGAATATATAATAAAATGTATCTAAGGTCTGTACAGTGGAAACACTGGAGCAAGAAAAGGGAGGAAGATATAAAATTCCTAACCTATTCTCCTGTTCTCCTGGAAAATCAAAAAAAGGAATCTCTAGTGACTAACAACTAAAACTGGTGTGTTTCATCTTGTATCTTGTTTTTATCATGTTACGACTGGGGTGTGTGATGTGCACCAGACTTGAATTTTAGAAGGTGTGCAATAATGCAAAATAAAAATCAACACAATAAGATTCATTATTATGTTATTATTATATAATATTAATAGGTATGTTTTTACGAACAAATAATCACCCGAATATCGGAATCATTGGGTTTTTGTTAAGTTAGAATGAGCTGGTTTTATTTACAGAGGAAGTGGCTACTCTTTCACACAGGCCACCATGTTAAACCAACTTGTTTCTACAGTAGCCCAGAATGGACAAACCAAATAGCCCAAGAAATGGCCTTTTCGCCCTTGCTGTTGAGTAATAGGCTGAGCTGTATTCAGATGGCTGCAAACTGCAACTTCACTGCTAGATGCCACTAAATCCCACACACTGGACTTTTAAAACTAAGTATTTGATAAAAAAACTACAGCAACGAAGTATTTGTACTTTTATACTTCCCACATCTGCCCATTATATAGGTGTCTTTACTGTATTACTTGCTTTCAGCATAAAGCCTAAGAACACTGAGAGTAAATTCCCTGTGTGTGTAAATTAAAGGCCTATTTGAATAATAAAGTTGAATGTGAGTGTGATTAGCGACTACTGATGATTACTGGGGAAGTTGTCAACACCGCAGAAGAGGCGAGCAGCGGTGTCATCATTGCTGCGTTTGTTTGATCCGACACATTCTGAGGATTCATCAGGAAAAACTAAAGCATAATGGCGGTAATGACAACAGGCTTAAGAAGTGGAAGTCATTCTCTTACATAGTCCTGGGATGTCCATCATGTTTGAAATGCCTCTGTCGCACATCTCCACCTCTGGGATGTTCTTCTCCCGGCTCTCCTCCACTATCTTCTTCAAAGACTTGGACATTTTACTGATTCAACAAAAGTACAGCGTTTAGTTAGAAAAGTCTGCTTTCGTACATAGTAACGTTAAAAGAGAGCGACACAAACAAGCACAACACGTTGGGCTGCACGAGTAAGTGGTACAGGGACAGATACTGAAGACATTTACCGTTTGGAAACGAGGAATGGGAAAGAAAAACAGCCTTTATTAGCCTTTGGATTCTTGGTAGAGACTACGCTTCAAGCTCACACCCTACCGGAAGTTTATGTGAGAGTCACCATGCCATAATAGGATACTTCCGGTTCGTAGACGAGTTCACCCACACCTCCACGAGAGCTAACTGCACCGAGCTGTGTGGCAGCTGTTGACTTTCACCAGCTGTTCACATGCGGAAGAGATTCCGAGCTGAACTTTCCTTAAAAATAGTTTTGACAATAAGTAGTCACAACACAAATAAAGGAAGCAAGAAAGTCCTCCGTCGGAGCCCTCCACCTTTCAGACGGATTGTTTTTTTTTTTTGTTTATTTATTCTTTGTTGTTTCGCCCCGCAGACATCTCAAAGGCCAACTCTATAATATGCACTGCAATTGTATATGGAGGAACAAAACACATTATGTTAAAGCTGCAGTAGGGAACTTTTATTGAAAAAATAAAAACTTGTCATATTTGAAATTTTCACCATATCCTTACAGTATTAGGTTACATGAGACGTTGATCGGGTTCCTCTAGCTCCCCCTAGAGCTCCTAATGGCATTTGCAAGAATCTACCGAGCCTGAACAAAAAAACAACCAATCAAAGTCGTGAAACACTGTTGATTGTTGAGGCTCATTCCAAGGTTCGTCAAGTACTTTACAATATGCAAATAAGGAGGGGCTGATATTATTATAATAATATAATTAATATAGACCCAGACCCGTTAAGATATCTCAATGGCTCTAAGTAGACGGCAGGAGTGTGGAGGGACTTGGCTTGGGAACCGGAAGGGTTGCCGGTTCAAGTCCCACAGACTACAAAATATGGAGTGTGGTGAAGAGCTGGATAGGTGCCAGTTTCACCTCCTGTGCACTGCCGAGGTGCCCTTGAGCAAGGCAACCTAACCCCGAAGCCTGCTCATGGGGTGCTGTTAACACGGCAGCCCATCACTCCATCTCTCCCCTTCGCATGTCCACATGTGCATGAAGGGTGCCTTTCAGCCTGTGTGTGTGTGTGTGTGTGTGTATAAAAAAAGAGTGAAAAAAACCCAATTCAAATTGCATACAATACAAATCAATAAAGTATATCATCATCATCTTCTTCTTCTTCTTCTTCTTCTTCTTCTTCTTCTTCTTCGACAAAATAAACGTCATATAGTCCCAATCCAGTTGGTGGCGCTAATGCAGTATATGGTTGTTACCATAAATAGAGAAGAAGACCGACAGCACCGTAAGCTACAGTTTGTGGATGTGCCATGGTGAATCTGCGGGTTCTCGAGCTCTACAGTGGGATAGGAGGGATGCATTATGCTCTAAATGGTAAGCGGCGATATAAAACGTTACTTATTTGAGCTTCTTTTAAACCAGTCTGAGTATTTTCTCTGCCACGTTGTCCTTCATTGGAGCGGGTTACCGAGCTCGGAACGACATCCAGAAGTCTGTTTCCTGTTCGGTTGTTGGTAGTAGACTAAAAGCTGCAGCCAAGACGGACAGCCTGAATCCAAGTTTGCGGACTTTAGAAGCGCTCTTGCAGACTCGTAGACTGAACGGGTTCAGGGTTCAGGGTTCGGGGAACAGCCGCGGTGCTCTCGCTCCTCCCAGTCAGGATGATGACTGATACTGGGCAGGTTGATGTGACGGGTTGCAGGTCTCCAGTGCAGCTGAGGATGCATGTTTTGCTCTGTCATTTGGTGTTTTATGATGATGATGATGATGATGATGATGATGATGATGATGATGATGGTGGAGTCTAACACGTCGGTCCAAAATCTCCCATAGGTGTTCAGTTGGGTTGAGATATATGATTCACATCATTTTCATATACTCATAAAACATGTTCTATCTGGATTACTGTAACCCCACAGCTAAGCCAGCAGTTTGTGCTGTGACATGCGGAAATCATGAGGCTAAATAAGCTGGTGTGATATATAGTATGGTATGGACACTGTCTGCTAAACTGAAACGAAGATTAGTAGACAGACAGATGTCACTTAGTTCGGTTTCTCACCCTGCTTACTTGGTAATGACATTTTTTGTCCTCAACTGAACCTTCTCCATGAAAACTCCATCCACCAGCAGCCACAAGATGTGACTGATATCCTGTTACATGACCATGTGCTATAAGTGAAACAGCAAAATAATATCTAGAAAATATTCATCTGTAGCTTTTCTGTTTTTTCTTCTTTCAGAGAGTGGCATACCTTCCCAGGTAGTAGCTGCCATCGACATAAACACCACAGCCAATCAAATCTACAGGCACAATTTCCCCGACACCCCTCTCTGGAACAAGACCATTGAGGTGGGTGACAGTGGAGAAAGAATCAAACCTCCATCCATTGCCCTGCATCTGACTCTTATGTGGTATTGGTCTAACTTGTTTTTATTTATTTTTTAGGGCATAACACTTGATGAATTCAATAAATTATCTTTTGACATGATTCTGATGAGCCCTCCTTGCCAGCCTTTCACCAGGTAGGTCTTATGTGTTTTGAACACAAGAACCTCAGTAAGGGTTAGATATACTGGTAACCTGCCTAGGAGGGTTGTCACTATAACACTATAATACAGAACTGGCTGCAATGTTATCCAATTTGGATGAGAAAGACTAAGAACAAGGCTTTCAAATGAATTATAATTTTGGTTTAGGGTCCATTTAAAGGCTTATAAGCTGCTACTCCACCTCCTCAGCCTGTGCCTCGGGGGATGTGAGTATTAATGTGACTGGGGGGTGGTGGATTAATTTAGGCTCTAACATACTCCTGGTGGGACAACCAGGTCTCAGTAAGACAAAGTAAATCAACATCATAATCTGATATTAATTCATTCACTAAAACAGCTTTAGAGGACAGAGACCTGATATTTAACAGTCCACATTTCATTCGATTAGATTTTCATGTTTAACTCCTCTTGATTTTATTTCTTTAAATAATTTCGGTGGTCGGGGGACAGACACAGTCTCTATGGGGTTTTGGGTGGGTGACTGTACTAGTGGAAGAGCAGAGAAGTGTGTAAGACAGGGTCATCCCTATGTTCCCCGCTAAGGTTAGGGTTAGGGTTCGGGTTCCCCAGTCCCATACAAAGCGGGGAACATAGGTGCGCTCCCATAAGAGAGCCATCTCTTCTAATCAGTCCAGGTTTTCCCCAGAAGGTCCATGTGAAAAACTTAGTACGTTTTTGTTTTTTTTTAGCGAAAAGTCGCTAAAAGAAGGAAGTAGCTCCGAGTGCTTAGATAGAACCAGTCTACATTTAAATGTTAAGTGGGTAAAAAAAATGCTGTAACGAGTGAAACTGTTCTTTTTAGCGTTCACTGGACAGAGCTACAGCAGCACTGTACACAGGAGCGGAAAGTAACCAGAAATGACACAGTACACTCACCGTAGCACGTCCTAAGCTCAGACTGACTGGGAAAACGGTGTGTCCAGCTAGTCATAATCAAACCAGATTCAGTTTGGTGTTTGAGCAGCAGTGCTGCACTTGTCTGCTTTGTTTGTACCTTTTTTGTATAGCTTTTGTTCTTTTTCTGTGTTTTTACTAACATATTTCAATTTCAGGCTGTCTTTTCACTGAAATCTGTGTTTTATGGTTTTCTCTGTGTAGGATAGGACTTAAGGGTGACATTTCTGACCCCAGAACCAAGAGCTTCCTCTACATCCTTGATCTTCTGCCAAGGTCTTAAATCTCCATATTTAAGCTTTTATTACCCTTGGGTTTGCCTCAATGTGAAACATTGTAGATGTATCAAAATCAAAATTGGCTGTTTTTAATTATTACATTATTTTCCTATAGTTTTAACTAGTTAAATTGAACTGCTAAATTAAACTCTGGACTGTTGTATTGGTATTAGCGCTTTGTAGGGTTATTGCCAGAGGTATAGTAACTTACCCACATTTATCAAATTCTTCCTTGTTATGTAATTATTATCCAATTATTTTGTATTATTTTTAAAAATCACAGTTCATATCAAGGTTAATTTACTTCTTCTACAACACAGGGTTGTACATACAATGAAATGTAATCCGCTCTACTTTATTTACTTTGTTACAGTCCAGTTTTGTTTTAGTGAAAGTAATATGAGTACTCAGTAGAGTTTAGTCAGGTTGAAAACATTTTTAAAGAATCAATCAACAATAAATTTAAAGAATTTTGAAAAAATTTGAAGAATCAATCAACAATCTACTAAGATATCTATCTCTCTCTCTCTCTCTCTCTCTCTCTCGTCAGTCTGGAATACTTTTTAGAAAAACAGAGGAATTTGCATCACGGATGTGTATCCAGAAAACATAAATGCATTCCCAGTTTTACCACAACATCCCATGTCAGACCAGAACCATATCACACTCTACTTGAACAAATAGAGAAAAATAGAGAATCAGTCTTGAAACTGTTAAGAGTCCAAGATGAAGAGACCAAACTCCAAATCATTCAAAAAACAAGCAAAAGAACAATGGTTTGACAATGAATGTTACTTTCTCAGAAAACAAGAAACACAATGACCCTGAAAACAAAGCCTCATGCCATGAAAACCACACAAGCCTTAAACAATGTCAAGAAAATTAATGCTAAATATACAGATTATCAATTGATCGGAACAATCGAAAAAACTATAGACCAAAACTCTTTTTGGAACCTGTGTAAAAGGTTTCATTCAACCAAATATAAAGATAACATTGCAATGTTTGGAAAAACATTTTTTATCAAAATCCTGAAGACTGTGGTTTAAACGTGGCCTGAGGATGGATATGTTGTCATGGTCAGTGAACTCTCTTATCCTTCTTTCCCAAATTATATATGATGATGTGTGACCAGGCTGTGCAAGCTGCCCCGCTTCATCCTGCTGGAGAATGTGAAAGGCTTTGAGACCTCCTCTGCAAGGTAACGATGGAGACAGCAAGGATACACCACAAGGTCTGATAGGTCAGCCTGTCAGTGATGGATAGATTTCTTTAAATGTCCTACCAACAAATCAGAGATAAATACAATGTCAGTCGCTTGATCATTCTCTGAATCCGCTGTCTAATAGACTGGTTTTACCATTTCCATGCATGGATTTGAAAACCATGTGCATTATGAAATATTAATACATGTAGTACATCTGTTTATTTTTGGAACGTAGTGGTTTCTGTCTCCTAACTAGCTTATATTGTTTGCTTCTCTGGTTTGATGGTTAACACAGGATTAATGTAGTATATTGATGAGTTATATCTAACATGATTAGCACTATATCTGTACCCAAGATAATCATACTTATGGAAAATGTCAAAACATGAGCAGAGGCACCAGTTTTTACTCCTTTCCAGTCGTAAAGTATACTTACTATACAGCAGAACACATCAAGCAAGTATGTTAATTAGCGGTGCAAGCAGAAAAGCTGCTGGAATCTTCTGTCTTCTTTGTCTGCGTCTTCTGTTCTCTACTAAAAGTGTTCATACGGCAAAAACCATTAGACCTAGAAATTCATTCACTCATTGATCTGAAGGTGGCAGTGTAATAATCAAGTTTACATCTTTGCAATTATCTCAAAAACAGCATGACCTGGAGTAAAACTGCTTCCATCATTTTATTTTATCTCTCAAATCATCTGCATCTTTGCTCAGTTAGACTTTTCCAGAATCTGGAAATTAGTTTCCACTCTGAGAAGCAATGGAAATAAATCCCCCTACCGGAATCAGAGTTGAAAGGGAACTATTTATTTTGTGCAAGGTAACGGTTGATGTGCAGCTTGTGAAGAATCTTGTACTGAGTATCTCTGTCTTCAAGATATTCAGTACATAAATCTCTTTCCTAATTTAAAATGGAAAACAACTGTCTTAGGCCTTCCCTTTTCTCAGCGATGATTTGTTATCATTCATAATTTATTTGTCCTCATATTATGCTTCTCCTGGCCAGGGAACGTTTGGTGAAAACACTGATGGAATGTGGATACACTTTCCAGGAGATCATGGTCTCACCCACAAGTGTAAGAAAGGCACACTGTATAACTTACTTCATAAATACATCTGTACTGTGGAACAGTACTGATTTGTTTTTGTCACTGTTATATTCATAAATCCAGGTTGGAATCCCAAATTCAAGACTGCGTTATTTCCTGATTGCTAAGATTTCAACAGAAAACTCAAGCACCCTGACAAGTCTTAAGGTAAGATTTAATGACAGTTATTCTGGTATCATGAAATAATAATAAAAAAAAAAGAAATGTCTTGATGCATTTTTTTAATAGGAAAAACAAAAAAGAAGAGGAAAAAGTGCTCTTTCTGTGGAAAAAATTATTTGCTAATGGGGTCAAAACTGCAAGACTTTGTGATTTGTGTAGCTTCAGATTGTTTGTTCCTATAACTGAAGGTCTGGCTTTGTTGACACATGGGCTGTGGGCAGCATATTGGTCTATGTTTCTTTTGCATGGTCCTTGTACCCAATCCCTTAAATTCCACCTTGGCAGCCTGTGCTGTATGGGCATCCACCAAGCACAAGAGCCAGACCAACATATTGGTATCATATTTATATTGGCGTTATATGTTATATGTTATCCGATATGTAATGCAGAAAAATATATTTGTCACTGCAAAGTTTATCCAGCAGAGTGCGCTGTGATTTACAATACTGTGCAGCACAAAGAGAGAAGAGGCAGCTCTCAGCAATGTTAACTAGAATGTGTTGAAATTATTTAAACACATTAAAGAATATTTATTATTCTTTAATTAAAGAATAATTAATATTCTTTAATAAAGTTATTTGTTTTAGAAAGCATCCTTCTAATACCTTTGCAGTCATATTAGTGTGAAATCCACATAGAAAAGTCTATTTCCATTCCGGTTAAACAAAATTACCCTATTTTGACAGATATTGCCACTGCGGTATGAGTTACAATTATTGTGGGATTGATAATTTTTGCATCACAAATTTTTATTTGCATTGAAATAAATATTAGAATTATGATGTGAAAATCTTTATGGTCTACCAAATATAAATTTATCTTTACTCATATCTCAAAAACAAAATGTGTAAGCCAGGACAGCACTACAGTACTTCATTATACACACATTTGTCACATATTTTATCTTTATCAAAACAGCTGATTCTGCGATTTGCATATTGCACCATATTTGGATTTTAATGATAGTGTAATTAATTGTGTAGCCCTGCTCTCAGCACGATTGACCTGTATGGGTTTACTTTGGTCAAACTGGGAAGCCTGGTTCATCAGTCATGCCCTGTTTACCTGTTCATTTTAAGCAATGCAGCTCAGGGCTCACTAACTTTTGCCCTTACAAAAGTACCAAAAAAATATCTTTAATTTAGTCACTACACAATTAATTTCCTCAAAAGAACTATATGGAATTGATAAACATATAGAATATATAGATATACTGGTTCTATTTAAATATACAATTCTTTCAAGCAGAACTGTGTTTTCTTATTTATCTCTATTGGTACATTGCCACAGAGACAGTTTTGGCATATTTTCCAGGTCTTGAGAAATCTGCCTCTGCCTCTAGGCTAATATTATTAATAAATTATTAGATTTTAGATGCCATCCCACATCCTGCTGAGAGTGATTCTGCTGAGCTGCCAACAGCCCTGGGTCCTCCCCATCCAGGTACCTGCCAGCCAGAAGAGGAAATGCCAGGGGGTCCTGTCCTGTATAAACTAGAAACAACAATGGATGCCCAAAGGAAGATAAATCAGAACCATGATCTGTCTGTCAGGCAGATCCAAGATTTCCTGGAACCACAGATGCAAGTAATCTTGGAACATTATCTCCTTCCTCCTAAAACACTGCTGCGATATGCTCTGCTCTTGGATATTGTTCAGCCCACATGCAGGAGGTCTGTCTGCTTTACCAAAGGGTGGGTAGTATATCTTCGTTTAACTGTCACTATCTTCACTTGTCTCATTATTATGTGGTACAAGTAACTGCAGACAAAGCGTGTGTAGGACATAACTGGTTTAAGTGTTGATCCATAACCATTTGTTTGGTGCCAGTTTTACAGTATGTGCCTTGCATAAAGGTCCAGTGTGTAACATTTAGGAAGATCTATTGGCAAAAATGGAATATAATAATCATAGGTATGTTTTCATTAGTGTATAATCACTTCAAATAATTGTGTTTTCACTACATTTAGAATGAACTGGTTTAATCTACAGAAGGAGCAGGTCGTCCCTGGAGCCTGCCATGTTGAACCACCATGTTTCTACAGTAGCCCGGAATGGACAAACCAAACACTGGCTTTTAATTGGGCCTTAAGTGTTTCTTGCGAGTTTCATGGCCACCATAGTTTCTCCTACATGCTCGGAAGTCTCTGTTCAAATGGTTGCAAAATCTATAAGAAGATGAAAAGCCACCGTACATTACAGAATCAATTTGTGGAAAAAAGAATAATATAGAATAGTATTGTGTATTGGAGTTATATCAAGTGCTTGGTGCCGGTGGATTCAGAACAACTTCAGTGTCCATTTTTAGGTCAGATTGATGTCGAGTGAATGATCTTTGTTTACCAATGAAAGCATGATGAATATGTGAAATCAAACATTTCTCTTTGATAGTCCATCTCATCCAGTCTAGTTGGTTGATAACTGTTAAAATAATCAATTAGTAATGCTAATTTGACTGTTTACGTGTTTCATCCATAGCTATGGGCGGTATGTGGAGGGAACTGGCTCAGTACTGCAGTGCAGCATGGAAACAGAGGTAGGTTTTGGCTTCAGTACGAGCGTCAAATAGACTATACACACGTGTACAAAATTGTTGGTACCCTTCTGTTAAAGAAAGAAAAATCCACAATGGTCACTGAAATAACTTGAAACTGACAAAAGTAATAATAAATAAAAATGTACTGAAAATTAATGAAAATCAGACATTGCTTTTGAATTGTAGTTCAACAGTATCATTTTAAAAAACAAACTAATGAAACTGGCCTGGACAAAAATGATGGAACCCTGAACTTAATATTTTGTTGCCCAACCTTTTAAGGTAATCACTGCAATCAAGTGATTTCTGTAACTCTCAATGAGACTTCTGCACCTGTCAACAGGTGTTTTGGCCCACTCCTCGTGAGCAAACTGCTCCAGCTGTCTCAGGTTTGAAGGGTGCCTTCTCCAGACTTCATGTTTCAGACTGCATGTTTCAGCTCCTTCCACAGATGTTCAATGGGATTTAGATCAGGGCTCATAGGAGGCCACTTCAGAATAGTCCAATGTTTTGCTCTTAGCCATTCTTGGGTGTTTTTAGCTGTGTGTTTTGGGTCATTACCTTGTTGGAGGACCCATGACCTGTGACCGAGACCAAGCTTTCTGACACTGGGCAGCACATTTCGCTCCAGAATGCCTTGATAGTCTTGAGATTTCATTGTACCCTGCACAGATTCAAGACACCCTGTGCCAGATGCAGCAAAGCAGCCCCAGAACATAACCGAGCCACCTCCATGTTTTACAGTAGGTACAGTGTTATAAATTAACAGGTTTTCTTTATATGCTTCATTTTTGCGTCTGTGAACATAGAGCTGATGTGATTTGCCAAAAAGCTGCAGTTTTGTCACATCTGTCTCGCTTTTTTATGATTTGTCATCTTCCATTCAGTCCACTTTGGCTCAAACAGTGGATGATGCAATCTGACACCTTGACCTTGGAGTTGATTTCTAATCTCTGTGGAAGTTGTTCTGGGCTGTTTGGTTACCAATCGTATTATCCATCTCTTCAATTTGTCATGAATTTTCCTCTTGCGGCCACGTCCAGGGAGGTTGGCTTCAGTCCAGTGGACCTTACACTTCTGGATAATATGTGCAACTGTAGTCACAGGAACATCAAGCTGCTTGGAGATAGCTTATAGCCTTTACCTTTAACATGCTTGTCTATAATTTTCTTTCTAATCTTCTTAGACAATTCTCTCCTTAGCTTTCTGTGGTCCATGTTCAGTGTGGTACATACCATGATACCAAACAGCACAGGGACTACTTTTCACCCTTTAAATAGGCAGACTGAGTGATTACAAGTTTGAAGACACCTGTGATGCTAATTACAGGACACACCTTAGTTCAACATCTTTTCTAGGGGTACCATAATTTTTGTCCAGGCCAGTTTCATTAGTTTGTTTTTTAAATGATTCTGTTGAACCACAATTCAAAATCAATGTTAATATTCAGTAATTTTTTTATTTATTATTACTTGTGTCAGTTTCAAGTTATTTCAGTGACCTTTGTGGGTTTTTCTTTCTTTAACAGAAGGGTACCAACAATTTTGTACACGTGTGTGTGTATAGTCTATTTGACGCTCGTACTGAAGAATTTTTTTTGGGTGAGATGCTTGAAATAAGGTCTGTGGTTTATACAACCAAAGAGATTATTTTATTAGTGGTTCCAAGCAAAAATAGTTCAGTCAAATTGACATTATACCAGCAACATATACACCTTTCACTGCAGGTCCAGTGTATTTATCTGGAGTGTTGCAAACATTAACAAAACAAAAATTAAATTAAAGCTGCAAGCAGCGTTGGGCGGGACCTCGCCCTCCACGCAACTCGGGGCATGCTGCGGCTGCGTCACGTGCCGTCGTAACACGTGCTGACCACAGCATGAAAATTTCAAGTAAATCAGATCAAAGTCGCTATGCAGCGCTTACTTCCTGTTGACAGTAGGTGGCGCTATCACTATATCTGAATATCGTCACGTAGAAGTGTTCAGGGCGGGACTGTTATCAAACGTGTGAAGTTTCATTGAGATTGGACCATGTAAATTGAAGTTGTGAGGAAGTGTTCAGTGTACTGAAAATAGGAGTACTAAGTGTTTTATGGCCAATCGGCGGAATTCAACACGTCCTTACGGTGACGCGGTTAAACATACAGTCACAAATAGCACAACTTTTGATCATCAATTGGTTAAGATGGCAGGGATCGAATTTGAAGTCAATCTGATAAAATCTGTAGGAGTCGCCAAATTTGACGGCACGCCACGGACACGCCCTTCAACGTACGTACACAAATAGCACAACTATTAATCAGCAACATATCCTATCTTTACTGACCATTTTGAAGCAGATCCGATGAATTCCCTAGGAGGAGTTCGTTCAAATAGAAGGCGAAAAATTATTTGAAGCAGATCCAATGAATTCCCTAGGAGGAGTTCGTTCAAATAGAAGGCGAAAAATTACAGAAAATGACCAAAAAAGACAAAACGGCCGACTTTGATGCCACGCCACGGACACGCCCTTTAATGTACGTGCACAAATAGCACAACTTATTAATCAGACCATTTTTTTGTCTGTACTGACCAATTTTGAAGCAGATCCGATAAATTCCCTAGGAGGAGGAGTTCAAATACAAGGCGAAACATTTACCGAAAATGAGCAAAAAAGTCCAAATGGCCAAATTTGACAGCAAGCCACGGACACGCCCTTCAACGTACATGCACAAATAGCACAACTTTTAAAAGGCACCATTTTCTGTCTGTACTGACCAATTTCGAAGCAGATCCGATGAATTTCCTAGGAGGAGGAGTTCAAATACAACGCGAACATCCGGCGAAAGTGAAAATGAAAATTAAAATGGCCGACTCCTGTGGGGTTTGGGGTATGGGTCCAAGAGGCTTTTTTTACGTCTTGGTGAGTTACACGTGCCTACCGAGTTTCGTACTATCGGTGAAACGTGGCGCCGGGGCTGCTTTTTAAAATTCCTGTAGGGGGCGCTACAAACCCGATAAATGCGATATTTGGTATGTGAGCTTCAGGCACCAATCTACACGTGCCCTACAAATTTCATATTCATAACTATTACGGTCTTAGCTTCAGGCACCACTCTACACGTGCCCTGCGAATTTCATATTCATAACTATTACGGTCTCCTCAGTGATTTACCATCCCACCAGAGCGCCACCTAGTGGCGGATCGTTGACACATTTATTAGGGCGCCTCAGGGAGCCATGGGTAAGCATCTTACCAAGTTTCATTTTAATCGCACGTGCCGATGCGGAGATATAAACTTGTTCATTTAAAAGAGCGCCACCTTGTGGTGATGGCTTGAAATCGTAAACGATCCCTGAGGAACACATGTGGAACTAGGGATTCAAGTTTGGTGTCAATCGGACATACCATTATGGAGAAATGCTCCACTTCCTGTTTTGACCAAAATCTACAGGAAGTAATAATTTTATAACAGGCAGATTTTTTGAAATATCCAAATTCTTCGAATTACTGTTTTACCAGGACGGTCCACAGATACTACCTGACAAATTTCGTGGAAATCGGACAAAGTGTATAGGAGTAACACAAGAAAGATGTTTTAGGAAATTTCGCGCTGTAGCAAAAAAAAATGCTAGGCGAAAATGGGCGTGGCTTATATGGGAAGTTTTAGCTCCATTCACCGAACGCGTGGATATAAGGTTTTTGAATGTGCGACAAACTTTGGAGAAGTTATTAGCCTAAACGCACTTTTCATGATAGTAGCGCCACCTAGTGGCCGACCCGAAAGCAACACAAAGAATATCGAATTTTTCACCAGACCTGACCACTTTGCCAAATAAAATTGAGTTTTCGTATATGTTCAGGGGGGCAAAAATGCAGTCGAAGTCGCTAAAAATAATAATAATAGGTAAGAAATCGAGCAATTTCAATAGGGACCTCCAGCGGTCGCTGGCTCGGCCCCTAATTAACAGCTCCTGTATCTGTTTCAGATTAAAAGCTCTCTAGTGTTTATGTGCATATTTTATTTATCAAAGACAAACTAAATGTATGTAGAAAGATTGGGCTGGCAGAAGAAACGCTCTGTGTGGACACCACAGAGGTGTGCCAGCTGCCACAGTTCAGTGTGATAAATCTGGGTGGGTAAAGTAAAAAGCTCCACTTGCCCCTTCCTCATTGAGGTGCTTTAAGTAAGGCCCTTAACCCAGCTTCTAGATGTGAATGTATAACTTTTTGTAATTATTTTTTTCAGGTCATAATTACCTGCTTCTCATGGTGGTTTGGCCTGGAATAAGATAATCCATAATTAAATTTTTAGTATTTTAAAAAGAAGTTTAAAACCTTAAGTTTATGAACAAATGATGGTTAAAAAAAAGAATGCTGAGATGCAGTGAGCAAAAATTGATGATTTAGTATAGCTCTGTTCTAATCAAATCTAACTGACATCTAGAAAAACAAACACATTTGTGTTTCTAGTAAAGTTCATCAAAAAAACAACACTACAAACATTGATTGGCTTTTTTGAACATAAAGCCTGTCAAACGTTCTGCATAAGAATTTGAAATAAATTATTATTAACCGATAATTTATCAGCTATAAATTAATTTGTTGTTCTGCCATGTTATTTTATATTTTATTTTGTTATTTTATTTTATTATATTTGCTATTTGCACTACATTTCCTCTGTTCTGCTGTGCCTAACTTGAATTTGGATCAATAAAAAAACATCTTATCCAAGCTAAGCTTTACCAATTCCTAATGAGCATCAGAACAGCAGACATTTTTTATTATAGTATGCTGAAGGTTTTAGCTTTGTGTGCTCTGCAGATGGAGAATGTGTTTAGAGGTCTGGACCAGTGCTGTGAAGAGGAGAAACTCCAGAGGCTATTGAAACTGAAGCTGCGTTATTTTACTCCCAAAGAAGTTGCCAACCTCATGGGCTTCCCTCAAAGCTTCTGTAAGTTGTCCAGATGTTTGCAACTACTTATGCTGAGGGTGTGAGTAGTTGTATGTTTCTACAGAAGGGACAAACCAAACGCTGGCTCTAGATAGGGCCATTTGCAACTACACCACTAGATGCCACTAAATCCTACATAGATGAGCCCAGCACATAGCATATCTAGTACAGGAAAGGAGAAGGTTCTGGCTTAAGATTGCTTGACTGTTATTGGAGCTCATAGAAAAAAAATGGCAGGACTAAGGAAGGGTCAATTGCTTCATGTTTGTTCTCTGTTGTTGTGTGAAACATTCAAATGTGTGAATTATTCTTAATAACTGCTACATATAAATTATCCTGGCCATACAAATTACTGTAAAAGTAATTTTACTAATGTTTACAATGTACATAATTTAGTAATTATTACATCATTGTATGGATTAACTGATTGACTTCCACTGTCTTTTATTTTTTCAGACAGGCAGTATGGTCACTTCTCAAAATCTGTAAAAAGTAGTAGTAGTATGAGTTTAAAACTGAAGGACATCCATGTTTCAAATAGCAAAATTGGATTTTTAAAAATGCCCCAAATAACATACTACTATTGCATTCATATACTTTATATATTCTAGTCTGAAGTGAAATGTAGGTTTTTTTTTACACTATTGGATGGATTGTGTGTCTTTCTAAATTTTATTTAAATGTGTTTATTTTGCAGCCTTTCCAGAGCAGATCACTACCAAGCAGCAGTACAGAGTTCTAGGAAACAGCCTTAATGTTGTGGTGGTCACCAAACTGCTGCAGCTGCTCATTTCCTAGCACTTGGGGAAACACTGGAAGAGACCATCTTATTTTCCTATGATGTTGGAAATTACAGAGACTTTGATAAACTGCATAAAAAAAGTTTTTGCATAGGTGGTGTGCTCAATAAAAAAAAAAACACAATATGATAATGTATTGGATTGATACAAATCATACCATCAATACGCAAGCCTAATATTGTTTAGTTTTTCTTGTTCATTGCCCAGACGCTGGTCAAAAACACTTATAGTGACATCTAAACAGTGTAAGTTATTATTCTTTTTTTTTTTTTTAACATTTCAGTTATAACACCTGAATGTTTTGAGATTTTCTAATAATCTAAATAAAAACCTAAAAAAATAAACTGTGTAGCATATAGTTTGAAGTTCTCTCAGAAAGATTTTTAGGTCTTCCAGATCTCATCTTGACTTCTGCAGTTCCCCTAAACTGCCATGTCTTACATTGCATTGCACACTGTGGAAACTTCAAGCTGAGAACACTTTTGCTATGTTCTTATATCCATTGTGGACATCAGTAACGTCTTACACTGCTGCATAGAGGAACCCATGGTGTGTTGTTTAAGGTTTGAAGACTCAGTATTTGTAAAGCTTAGAAAGTTACACCAGCTGGCACTGGCCTAAGGAGCTGATAAAAGGTCTGAGACCTTGTAAAAAATAATGTGAAGTTCTTATGTTGAGTCGCTTGGCCTTGTTTCCATGTCAGCGGTATGGCTTTTTGGCTGCTACTCTTCCATGAAGAGATGGGTCCCACTGGTTTCTGCTAGTTCTGAGCTGATGGCACTGCTGGACATCTTCTGATTTTGAAGGGAAATAAGCTTGATGTGTTTTTCATATAGTGCTATATATGTTATACTATAAGTTTTCTTGGCTGACCACTGCATCTACGATTCTCAACGTTGCCTGTTTCTTTGTACTTCTTCAAAAGAGCTTAAACAACACATTTTGAAATCTTTGTCTGGGAGAGACCTTGCTAATGCAGTATAACTACCTTGTGTCTTGTTGCTGTGCTCAGTCTTGCCATGGTGTATGACCTGTGACTCACCTTGGTAGTCTAGCTGTTTCTCACACAGTTTTACACTGCTGTTTCTGTTTCAGTTAATGACTGTTTCAACTTACATGTGAAATTGATGATCATTAGCACCTGTTTGGTATAATTGGTTGATCATACACCTGACTATAATCCTACAAAATCCCTGACTTTGTGCAAGTGTACCTGTAATTGATGTTGGTTTAAAGGCAAAGGGTAGTAACACCACCAGAGACAATAAAACCTTGGACCTGCTGTATGCAAATGTTCCTGTTTTTTATATCTGTATTTCTTTCACTCAAATGCTGCTGTGAAGTGAAATTCCCCATTGTGGGATTAATAAAGTTATCTAACACCAAATATTGATTTGATTTAGATTTTTTGTTAGTTTGCTCACTTTGCATTTGATAAAAAATAAACAATTATTTATATTTTTAAAAGCATTCTTAGTTCACAGCATTTTTTAACACCTGCCTAAAACTTTCGCACAATACTGTGTGTGTGTGTGTGTGTGTGTGAGAAAGTGTGTAATTCTTTTAGCAGTGTAATGCTTTTGTTAGGTTTTGCATTTATATAAACATTACCCCACACTGTACCCACCCTTTATTCTTCCCCACCTCCCCTGGGCCAAGAGTACTCCCAAACATTGAATTAAAGCTAAACTAAGCAAATAAATAAATACATATAATAAAAACAAATAAACATTAGCTGCAAGCAGAAATGAGTAGATTTTGACCTTGTGCTTAACAGAAGGAATTAGCTCAAATTGCCAAAATTAAAGTTCTGAAAAAGTTACTTCAGCCAGTTTAATTCTGTTTAAATGAGTAAGGCCAATCAGACACTTGCTTCATCATCACAAAGCCTGCAGCAGTTCAATAATTGCACACTCAAAGTTATTTATTTTTTTTACTTTTTGGGGATTGACAAATGGCAAAATAACAGTGGTTATTATTAAGGAGCCTAGTGGCCTGGTGATCATTTATAATACTCCTAGCATAGGGGTAGGCAAGCTGTAATTCTGGAGTCACATGTAGCTCTTTAGTCCCTCACCAGTGGCTCCCTGTGGCTTTAACAAAAAACTATATGAAAATAAATAATGTTTTTTAACATTTTCATTATCATTGTTGTAGACCTAATGTAGACCCTGATTCTTATATATTTGTTATATACCCGATCTTATATATCC
>JAGRRF010005588.1:20912225-20924150 GCA_019097615.1 Morone chrysops | reverse complement strand
TCTCTCTCTCTCTCTCTCTCTCTCTCTCTCTCTCTCTCTCACCCCAACTGTTCGAGGCAGACGACCAACCGCCTAGAGCTGAAGGGTCTGTCCTAGGTTTCTGCCTGGCAGTTTTTCCTTGCCCACCTAGAGCCGAAGGGTCTGTCCGAGGTTTCTGCCTGTTAAAAGACAGTTTTTCCTTGCCCCCGTCGCCAAGTGGAAGGGTCTGTCCGAGGTTTCTGCCTGTTAAAGGCAGTTTTTCCTTGCCCCCGTTGCCAAGTGCTTGCTCATGGTGGTACTGTTGGGTGTCTGTCCGAGGTTTTTCCTTGCCCCCGTTGCCAAGTGCTTGCTCATGGTGGTACTGTTGGGTCTCTGTAAATGTCGAGCAGCATAACTAAGAGATGGTTCAGGGCTCACCTGATCCCTGTTGGGTGTCTGTCCGAGGTTTTTCCTTGCCCCCGTTGCCAAGTGCTTGCTCATGGTGGTACTGTTGGGTCTCTGTAAATGTCGAAGGAGGTTCGGTCTAGACCTGCTCTATTTGAAAAGTGTCCTGAGATAACTTCTGTTATGAATTGGCACTATACAAATAAAATTGAATTGAATTGAATAGCTGACCTAATTAACACAGTTTGACTTGCTTGCTTTAAACTGAATTCAAATCTTCTTATATTCAAAATAGAGAGATAACGTAACTGTATTTTTAAAGGAAAGTGCAGGATGAACCTTGTTTTTAAAATAGTCATCTGCACGGTGGAACCTACCTTTGACATCTACAAAGCACACACAAAGTCACATGAAGACGGTTACTCATCTCCTACAGTCATGTGAGTGTAATGCCCCTTTAATGATAAAGTTAACCAGCTTTGGTAAATTGAGATGTACTTTATGGGTGTACTGTCAGGTCAAAGTCTTGGCAGTGAGCATCTGAGTGTGGCAGCGCATCCAACTTCAGTAAAGTTGTTTGGAGTGCTAATGCAACACATCTCTTCTCTATGGCTGAGACACTGCGGCTGTCATGGTTATTTTTCATACTAATTTTTCTTCTAGTGTGGCTGCAAGGAGAACCAGGGGACGCAGCACAAAGACGAAACAAGAGGGACGTTAACAATGACCAGTGAGTAGGGGTTTGTACAGATCAAACAGAATGTGATGAAACCAAAAATGTAGCGTCCAGCAGTATTAGTTATCTTAGATATTGCTTTGTTGAAATAGGACAATTTATCAGGTCCTTCACTTCACTTTATCTTAGGGTTCTCAAATTTTAATATTAAAGAATAAGGTTTATCAAAAGCCTTAGTTTTTAATATATTTCACATGTCAAATTGAAAAAAAAAAGCTGTGCAATGTTAGCTTTTGGTATATTTTTATCTGCATAGAGCTGACTGTTTATTGCTGATTGTGGATTGTAATCAAAATTCATTCCAAAAATTTAAGTTGGAATTTGAACTAAAACGAAATATGTTATTGGATTATCATGGTATTTTTGTTCCACTTAACAGGGTGTTTTTGCAGGGCTCCCACTGATTATAGACATTCAGAGAAATCAGGGCAAATGATACATTCTCTGAATATTATATAAGGTTCATTGTGAGATTCCTAATAAAAATTAGCATTTTTGTAAAAGCAAATCCTACACCCATCCTCTGACCAAAATCCTGATAGATTTAAATTCAACTAGAATAAAAATGTGCATGAAATCTGTTGATGGAACTTTGTGATTTGACCCTGTAGACCTCGTATGCTGTCAGATAATGGTCACCTTGTCTTCACAACTGGTTCCAATAAAGAGATCCGCTTCCAGACATCAGCATCAGGCCGGGTTAAAGTGGATAATGAAGACCTCACCCAACTTTTAAATCAGGTAAGACTTTTCCATTACTAACAAGCACACTTGATGTGATGAAATACATCTTCATAAAGTGGAATTTTCAGTGAATGGACCAGGATGTATATACTGTACATATTTGGTATTTCCAAACATTCTCCCATCCCAAGAATAACCTCACAATAAGAAAAAAAAATGAAAAAGAAGGGTTCATGTTGATACAATAAAGTGACTCTTTCATAGTGAATAAAATGCTAAATAATTAGCATAACTTAAATAACTTTAAAAGCATAAAACCCATATGAGAGACAATAATGTGTTACTGTATGGCTCCTATGCGTGCAAACTAAAAATATACCTTGGGGCTTTCCCGTAGCTCACCTGCTAGAGCTTGGGCCCCGCGTGGATTTCATGGCGAAACGTTGAAAGTGGACGCCATGCCACAGACATGCCAATTCTCTAAAATGAGTTAAAATTGCAAAATATGAGTATTAAACTCAAAAAGGCCGACTACCTGTTGGGTTTGGGGTATGGGTGCAAGAGACCCATGTTCAAGACCCATATACCCATAATACCCATATGTGGCCCAATTAAGGGAAAGAACAATCTACCTTCCCTGTATGAAATTCATTCCATTCTATACAAAACCCCTCCCTAGTAAGGTCACATGTTCCGCAACAGGCATCACTTCAGTCATTTGCTGCAGTGGCCATGGGTTCAAATCTGATCTGTGGCCCCTTGCTGCATGTCATCCCTTCTCTCTCGCCTCAATCTTCAGCTCTCTTATCCATCCAAAAATCTGCTGTTGCATGGTGCTGTTCTAATCAATGAGGTTCAGCTTTATTTGAGTTGAAGCTCCAGCATGACACCAACATCACAAAAGCAAACCAATTGGCTTATCAAAACGAAACAGACAATATTGACTACTGTAGGCTACGTTTCATGTAACTTCTTATCAGCGTACACGCACTGACAGCCTGCTGATCCTCACATGAGAATGTGAATGATTAACAATTTAGGAAGCAAACACAGCAATTTGGAGGGGACCAAAGATCAGGGGCCAGGTGCATTAAAGTCAGTGGATCTATGATTCAGTCACACAAATGTACTGTATGTACTGTCCATTTTAATTACAGTTAGCTAATTTCACTACCTTAACCATACCACCATAACACTATAAAAACAAACAACCAGTTTGGTAAAGTGCATTTTCAGAAAATGACTTGACCCTTGCTAAACCTGTTGTATCAAGTTGCATAATTCTAGTCAGTAAGATCTTTGAACGTATGTCAAAAAAGTATGCTTACCTTTCTGCTGAAGAGTCCTCACGTCCAGAGTGACTGAATAGGGCTACCTTTTAAAGACACAGTGACATCTGGTGGACTTCTTAAGCACAACATGCCAAAACCAGGTGATGGAGGTTCAATCAGGTTGAGTTCAATACACTGTTGACCCAGAATGGCTCATTAAAAATAAGGTCTAACCAATGCCGAACCAAACAATAAATACATTTATTTATCAATAAATATATTATAGCTGTTAGACTCAAGCTGCTAGAGTTTGGTGTCTTTATTCCTGGTTTAAAGTCTTTTCGTTCTTAGCTTAGCGTAGCCTTCCCTCTCCTGTTCTGTGTGTAAGCCAACTTAGCTTCTCTGTGTCTCTTTACTTGTCTTTAATTACCTTTTTTTGGTTTTGTCCTAAAAGGTTGTACACTCGTTATTTTCTTCTCTTTTAATTTTGATCTTTTTTTCTGAATGTAAAAGATTTATTTCAGTTTAAGTGACAAATTAAATAGATTTAAATTGTTGAAAAGTTCAGCTTCAGTGAAACATGACATGACATGTTTATGTGTGTGTGATTTTGTATGTGTGTGGAAGCTTTTCTCTTTTTTATTTATTTATTTTTATTTATACTTTGAACATGAGGCAAGAAAGAAAAAAAGCTCTGACCTGTCTTCTCCTCCTCTGGGAGCCAGTTCTGTGTATTGCGACCCTTCCCTAAGGCAAGGATGTGCTTGTGGAGTCTGTACTTAGTCAAGGCTTTTTTAAAATTATATTTTTGGTTTGGTCTGATTGAGTTGGTGTTCTTTGGGTCCTGAAGCTGTCCAGGATGTGATGGATTGTCTGGACAGAGCCTAATGACCAGCTGGCATGGGTACTCTTCTCTGGCTTCAGCTCTTGGCAGGTTAAGGCTTTGTGGTGGTATGTCTGGGGGTTACTAGGTTTAAGGTGATTGTAAAATGTTGTTATCTGGTGTCTTTCTTTAGACTTGTAAGATGTTGTTACCAAACTTGTCAAACTCATATTTAGTCCCCAAATGTATCTATCTCCGTATGTGTTCAAGATTTGCTAGAGGAAAGCCAAGCATGTTAAAAAAACACACACCAGTAGCAAGAAAGAGTACTGTTTTCCTGCCTATTGAAGTGACCGGTGCCCCACCAGGTTTTTGTATGTAAAAATGCCACTGTCTAATTTCAGATTAAAACCAACAAAGAAGACATTGATGGCATTAAGTCTCATGGAGGTGGAATTCAGCCTGAGGTCACCAACAAACTAAACCAGCTCGACACGAAAGTAGGGCATTAAATGATTGTTCCTGTTACTTTGTTCTTGTAATAGTCATCTTATTTGCATTTTCTATTGACTTTTTATAATACAAGCTTTTTTTATTATGATGGATGCACTGGCATTGGCATAGATAGCCAATGCCCTAAAATACATTTTCCATGCTTCTTTCCATTTTTTCCAGGTTTCAACACTTGAGAATAAAGTCACTACACTTGAATTGGTAAGACATTGTTTGTTTGTTTGTTGTAATGGCTGAAACTCAAGACTGCACCAAACATTTAATGTTTCTCTTCTGGCCCTTTCTCACCTTCTTCTCCTTCAGGCAATCCAGAGTGTGTCTTGCAGCAGTAATCCCTGTCAGAATGGGGGAACATGTCTGAGCTTGATCAACTCATATCACTGTGTGTGTCCCAGCAACTGGGCTGTGAGTTCCATACTGTTTGCTACATTATATCGGGGTGTAGGTGTAGAGACACAGGATTTGACCGCCATGTGTTATACTTGAGATGAGGCTCTAGTCTAGAGTATTGCCCAAATAAAAAAGCAGTGCTCTTGGCAAATTTGTTTTTTTTTACTGCATGACCAGATACAAAATACAAATAACACAACAAGGACAGAAACAATGGGTATAGATCATGAATGTAGACCGACGTTTGTCAGAAAATAACAAAGCAACATGGATGTTAGTAGCTAGGGTTAGGTGCGTGTCTGTGTTACACACTACCAGTCTGGCTGGGTGTGGGTATATAAAAAGTAAATATAAATAAATATATTTAAATATATCTGTGTGATCTCTAAAAAAAAGTGTCATCTGCATAAGAACTGGATGGCCAAAGTATCTAAGAGCAGTATGTAACATTCACAAGCTGAACGTACACAATATCATCCAAGGGATTTTTTTTATCGCATAATTTTAATAACCCAGTCATTATAATTACTCTAAAACGTATAATCTAATCCTATTATATGATATTCATGCTATTTTTATTTTCCTCAAACAATTTTTTTTCCCCCCTGCGCTGGTCTGTGATGTGTGTGTGTTTTTTTACTTTTTTTAGTAAAAGTGCTCTTGACCAATGAAGAGAAGGGAAAAAATACAGAAACACTGGTGAATCACAGAAATAAATGGGTACCAACAAAATAACAATAATGACAAATAAAAATAAGAGGAAATTTGTTGAATATCTGTTTGTTTGTATATTGCTTCTTGCATGAGGCCCATTATTTTGACCAGTTAAAAACTCCTTGTAGTATGTTTAAAGTAATTTCTCATCGATAGTAAATAGTTTTGTTCTATGTTGTGTTAATCTCATTTCTTACTCTCTTCCTCTGTGTGTGTGTGTATGTGTGTGTGTGTGTGTGTGTGTGTGTGTGTGTGTGTGTATCTATCTCAGGGTCCTAATTGTGCCACAGATGTGAATGAATGTCAGATATATTCTGGAACATATCAGGGTTGTCAGAATGGAGCAACCTGTGTCAACACCCCTGGAACATTCACGTATGTCTTAAGCTTCCCATAAACACTTGTGCAATTGCAATGCATTTATTGTTATTGTTTCTGTTTGTTTGGATTTTTACCCATACTTTAATATTATTAAGAAATGTGTGTACTTAGGGTGATACAGAGCAGTTTTGATTTTCAGTTACTGACAAAACAATTCATGTTATTTATTTAACTTTTTGAATTTCTGAATGGTGTATTGTTTATAACGGAAATATTGTACAAACATAACAGCCACTCTACAAAAACAAAACAAAAAATGTGAGCCACAATCATCACAATCAGGTAAAAGAAAAGCTGTCAATACTTATTCTGTCACATTAGTCACCTCCATACTTATTTATCTTAACCATTACTCTTTGAAGTATATTGCTATTGAGGACCATTAACTCAAAAACAACACCTCCTGACACATGTGAAAGTCTTTTCAATGGCAAATTTTGTGAAATTATGAGGTGCTAATGTGATTCTAAAAATGTACCTGTACCCATGTTCATAATTGGAGTCTCATTCCAGTACTAAATTATCTGGATTCAGTGGTATATGTATGGCAAATATTTCAGTGCCAAACCTGTTGTTAACAAACATTTAATTACAGATATAACATAACTTTTTTTCTATGAGAAGAAACTTTCAGTATTTTATCTTGGTGTGGATGAAAGTAGCTCTTAAATTGGATAGCAAAAAAACTGTCACCAATGATTTGCTGACAGAACGGTCCCCAGCCCTCTGGTCGAAGCATCAGTCTGCAGGATAAAATGGAAGTTAGGTGTGTGTAGAAGAGGTTTCTCACAGAGACCTTGGTTCACCCTCTCAAGTACCAGCTGACACTGCTCCGTCCACTGACTAGATTGAGGTCCACAAAGTTGAAAATAAACAGCCAGTAGTAACCCGCCAGCCCCAAATCCCCCCTCATCTCCTTCTTGGTCTTGGCCTGTAAAGGCTGGACCACGAGATGGAAAGAAAACCGAATGATGGTTAGAGCAACGGAGAGGAGAAGGCCGAGAGGATGTGTGGTGTTGAAGTGTGGATAGGGGGGTGGATTTTCTCTGGTGTGTGGTTGGGTGGATGCCCGGTCGGGTGGATGCCCAGGGCCACCCCTCTGAAACATGGTTCCTGCGTTGACTGAGTTTGACCTCTGCTATTCAAAGTCAAAGTCAAAGTCAGCTTTATTGTCAATTCTTCACATGCACCAGACATACAAGAAATCGTGAGGACGTTTCTCAGTGCACAGGCACAACAGATAAGAACAGACATTTCTAATACTAACATTTAAATTTAAACATTCAATTACACTACAGACATTTAAATATAAAAAATATACAATAATATAAAATATACAATACTTAGGGTAGTGCAAAAAAGCAGATGGAAATGGCAGCAGAAAAATTTAAAATTAAAAACTAAAAACAAAAATTTACAGCAGTAACAGTGCAAAAGAACAGTCAGTAAAAAAAGCAGTAAACAGTAAATAAATAAATACCAGCCAATTTTAATCTATGTGGTTTTGGTGATAGTAATGATAAAACTAATAATAATAGTAGTGTAGTAGACAGTTTGTCCAGAGTCCGGAGTGATTTTGGGGGCGGATTCAGCTTCCTGACAGCCTGGGGATGAAGCTTTTTGTGAGTCTGGTGGAGCGGGCACGGAGGCTCCTATACCTTCTTCCAGAAGGCAGGAGGCTGAACAGACTGTGTGCAGGGTGGTTGGCGTCGCTCACAATCGAGGTAGCTTTACGGGTGAGGCGGGTGATGTAAGTGTCTTGCAAGGAAGGGAGTGGGGCACCAATGATCTTACCAGCTGTGTTCACTATGCATTGTAGTGTTTTCCTGCTGTATTCAGTGCAGCTCCCAACCCACACAGTGATGCAGCTGGACAGGATGCTTTCAATGGTACCCCGGTAGAATGTGCACATGATGGGTGGGGGAGCTTTCACTCGTTTGAGCTTGAGTTTTCTGTGGGCTTGTGTTGTTTGTTGCTTCAAACCGTGCAAAGAAGCTGTTGAGGTTGTTGAGCAGAGAGATGTTGTCGTTGCAGATCTGTGGTGCTGGCTTGTAGTCCGTGATGGTCTGAATGCCCTGCCACAGGCTCCGCGTGTCTCTGCTGTCTTTGAAGTGGCACGTTATCTTTTTTTGTATAATCCTGTTTTGCTTTCCTGATGCCACGGGACAGGTTGGCTCTTTCCTACAATTTAAGCCTTAAAACTGGCCGTACATTTGTTTATTTCTGCTGTAAAGCTGGACATTTTAATATAACTTCTGTAGTCAGCTTTAAGTGGCTGTACATTAGTGCTGACATTTGCCAACCCCTGGAGGTTGCTGGGCCTGGCCATTGTTTAAATTTTACTTGTTTTCATTTTTTTTAATACTACTACTACTACTTTATATAATTTCCCTCTGGGATTATTAAAGTTTTTCTGATTCTGATTCTGATTCTGATACTACAACAATCCACCGCCAACTTCGTAGTGTTTCTCTCATTTTAACTGTTGGTCCGTACACAACATCACGCGGTCTAAAACATTCTCTTGGACCCTGCTTTTTTCCCAGGAGAGGATACACTGCCATTTTCATCTCAGCTGACAATGAGTTGAATGAACTTATTGAAGAGCAGATACTGGTTAGGTACACTGGCTAGCTAACTAGCAGCATAAAGTTAACTGTGCAGATAAGCAGTTTATGGTAAAAAAAGAAAAAAACATGTATTCAATCAGAGAGCGTTTTTTGTGCTCCACCATCTAGCGTGCCGCCATTAATGTGGTGGCAAGCTGTAGTGACTGTGACAGCATGAGTAGTTAACGTTAGTTGGATTAATTGTTGTTTGATTAATTGATTAATTGTTAATAGTTGGACTAATGATGTTATCCTAAATTGATTAGTGTTATTCAGATATTACATATTTAGTAAGTTATACATTTGATTTGACAATAGCCAGAAATACAGAATGGAAAAATAGAGGAAATACAGACTGACCTTCACAAGTGTACTGTACTGTGTAACACTACTGTACTAGCTAGCTACTGTAGTATAATCAATCAAACGTTGTATTTAATCATAACAGACCAGTTATATTAAAGTAATATAAAGTAAAGTAAGTAAAAGATTTGTGAATATGAAGTAATGTTTTTTTCATGGGTATTCAAGATGATTGACCATAAACTCGTTAGGAAACTGTTTACTGAGATAAGGTTAATATATCAAGTAAACAGTGGGGTAATTTCTCCGTTAGAGTGTATGTTATCGTTTTTGGTTACAGCCAATGGAACTCCCCTGCCGGCCTTTACATAGAATGCAGGTTTTAAGACACTTTAAGTGTGCCTTGACCCCCTGTGAACCTTTGGCGATCCCCAAGTTGGGAACCACTGCTCTACACACACAGTAAAATTGTAACCTTCTACCTACTCCTTACCATTCAAATGCAAGTAACTATTAATCTCTAATATATTACATTTTAAAAGTAACTTACCCAGCACTAGATAGAGGTAATTGATCAAACGTGTTTGAGGCCTTAATTATCATTTCCTTGTTAGTGATCAATTTATTTATGAATCATACTGTGTACTACATCTACCAATATGGTACTGTAATAATATTTCTGTGTCTGCACAGTTGTAACTGTTCTCCAGAATGGTCAGGGAGTCGCTGTACTGAGCGTTATGATGACTGCAGGAATGGAGGACAGGACCTGTGTGTACATGGCACATGTATTGATGCAGACCGAGTTATACCTGGACAGGTAAGAAGTCACTTAACATATATATATAATATATAATTAATTCACGAAATATATAGCAGAATCCACATTACCTGTTATCAACAGAGAGAGTTAAAATACACAGTGTTAGATGTAATTTATACTGAAGGTAGTTAATATTATGCCTCTGAGTGGACTAATAGTAGTAATAAGAAAAAGCTTTTATTCTCTTTTATTTGTACCTCAACAAAAGTGTAATTGTATTTTTCGTATACTTATATGGCACAATATATTTGAAGCTTTTACGAGGATAAATTAATTCTGGACTGTGAAGCTATACAGAAACCGCAATATTGATATTTTTATTATGGCAGGGCAATAGAGATGAGATAAGATTTTGCTGCTTGTCACTTAATGTTAGACTGAATGTATCAATACTCAGGAAAGTTTTGCAGCTTCATTAGCAGTAAGTGATAGTACATTTTATGTTTAAGTCCATGAGGCCCAATACTCGTTAAATAAACGTTTTCATTCCAAACCATATGATTTCAGTAATTTATCGTAAGGTATAAAAAAACAGCAGACATTGGTGCATTCATGTAATTCCATAAGAATATTATTACCAGTACAGTAAAATTTGTTTTAATGTTGTATTATGTTGTGATGTGATGCTAAGTGAGAAATTACAGAGTGTGCCAGAAGTAGATGTGTAAATTGGAAATACTAGTAAAAGAAAAAAATGTCATCTGGGCATGCCATTCTACCTGCATGGCATGCAAACAACTGATCTTATATCAAAATTAAGGATTGTTTAATTTTGTATTTCCATGATTCTGTTTTACTGTAGATATGCTTTTGGTTAACAGAGTTTTTACGTTGTGACTATTTTTTCCCAATAAAGCCTAAATACAAGTGCATTTGTGAAAATGGCTGGGAGGCTACAGCTGGGAACCCAGCCTGTGTGGCTGATGTGAATGAGTGCAACCTACCCAACAAACCTTGTTCCACCAACCCTGCAGTTTCCTGTTATAACACTCAGGGTTCCTTCTACTGTGGAGCTTGTCCTGCTGGTAACACTCAATGACACAACTCATACTGGGCTGTAATGTAAATGTTGAGGTTGGCTAACTGATTTTTTTACTTTGATACCAGAAGCATTCATGGAGTCTTAGCTCAGTATAGTATGAAATAGCAGTACCCATTCCAACTACAGCCTGTTCATTCTGCTGCTGTCCGGTAGTATCAGCTGCTGTACCACCAATCGTTATATTTCTATAATTGGGGGTGGCTGCTCTGGCTCAGGAGGTAAAGCGGGTCGTCCACTAATCAGAAGGCTGGTGGGTTTCATCCTGCTGCATATCAAAGCAAGATACTGAACCCCAAATTGCTCCTGATGTTGTGCATCCATGAATGTGTATGACTGCGTAGTGCCCAAATTTATGTTTCCTAAACAAAGTTTTCATACTATTAAAATTGTATTGATCCTGATTTTTTTCCTGACAATATCACATTCTGTCAGTACAGTTAATAAATATTGCTGATTAAAAGTTGTGCTATTGGTGACTGTACATTGAACCCTACGTGGCATGGCATCAAAGTCTGCCATTTAGAATTTTGCAGTAATTTTCTGCAATTGTTCCTATGGAATTTATCGGATCAATTTCAAAATTGGTCAGTACAATCAAAAATCTAAAGTAAATCCATCTCATACTGTAGTTTTTGTCTATGCATGTGAATGTGGCTTTATGTATAGCCTGAATAAGTGAAGAAATTTTTTGAATGACTTCTAATATGTCTCAGGTTGGCATGGCAATGGCTATAGCTGTCAGGATGTGGACGAATGTTTGACCAATAATGGTGGCTGCTCCATAACTCCCATGGTCCAATGCCTGAACACCATGGGCTCCTTCCACTGTGGACCCTGCCCTCCAGGTATGATAGGGGAGAAAAGTTACAGTGTTTACTGTTATATATTACGACTTAACTTTCTAACTACTTTAATCACCTTACTTTCTCTTTTCCACACAAGTCTCTCTCTCTCTCTCTCTCTCTCTCTCTCTCTCTCTCTCTCTCTCTGAAACTAATGCTTGTCCCTGTAGCTTTTTTTTGTTTTTTTTTCCCTCTGGTGTTTACTGAAAGTTATGGAATCATTTTTGTTTGCACACACTGCTTGTGAACATGAACAATGAAATTACATATACAGTCAAGCCCGAAATTATTCATACCCTTGGCAAATTTTGACTTTAACCAGCCGTTTAACCAACCATTAGAAATGACACAGGCATCTCCCAGAAGATAATAAGACGATGTATATGGGCTGATATTTGTGCCAGTAGAAACTGAATTTGAATCGTTTAGAG
>JAGRRF010005588.1:20871900-20881925 GCA_019097615.1 Morone chrysops | reverse complement strand
TTTAAATCTATGGGGATACATGGCTCAATAGAGCTGTGACTCTCTGTCAGCCTGGCTACAGTTCTTATTTTCTTCTATTAGTGCTGAATAATAGGCTCCCTTTGGCATTACGGAAGGCCTTTCAATATGTCTTAAGATTATCTTGCCAAATTGAGCAACATTTTAATAATTTCGAAGAGCACCATTTCCTTTCAGATTTCCACGCTTTTTGCTTTAATTGATGGGTTTGGTGGTTGTACAATGGTGCTAGCCTCCTATGTTTTAAAATTTTCCTCTTTATAGGAACGATAGAATCTAATGTTATTCGTAGTGAGCCTGCAGCATAATTAACAAGATGATCAATTTGGGAGGGATTAAAGTTATTATAGGACTCTGCTCACACATGACATTGAATTAAACATTGATGGAATTCTCCTCCTTAAACTTAGCTACAGCACTGTCAGGATGGAGAGGTAGGTAGTGGATCAGTCATAATGATACACATTTTCTCCATCTTCCAGGTCAGGGATGGCTCCACGTCTAGCTCTCCTCTACTGGGGACATTTTGTGGTGTTGAGATCCCCCCCAGGCTTCAGTCCACTCAGAGATCTATGTACATCCACTTCAAGACCGACTCCTCTGTCAGCAACCATGGCTTTGAAGCGGCCTATGGCTCTGCCTTGGAAGGTGAGATTAATATTCAGTATCATTATTCGTCGTCATCATTAGATTTTAGGTTCATTTCAGACAGCCCTCCATCCCCATAGAGATACTGGGCTAGATGCATATCTTTCCATATGTACCCACACTGGGGTTTCATCATCATCTAACTGTGAGACCCAAAATAACAGTTTATGTATATTAGCCGCCCAATAATAGTGCATATAATTTGGTAGGGCCAGGCCTCCCTCTTCCCCCTGTCTCTCAAGGAACTCTCTTCTTATCCGGGGGACTGTTTTTTTCCAGATAAAGGTAGATGTACATTTATTCAGTTCTTTAAAAAATGATTTAGGAATGAAAATTGGTGTGCATGTACATTAAAGGGCTTGTCCGTGGCGTGGCATCAAAGTCAGCCATTTTGAATTTCTTTGTCATTTTCTGTGATTTTTCGTGTTGTATTTGAACGAACTCCTCCTAGGGAATTTATCTGATCTACATCAAAATTGGTCAGAACATTCAAAAAATGGTGCTGATTAAAAGTTGTGCTATTTGTGCATGTACATTAAAGGGCATGTCCGTGGCGTGGCATCAAAGTCAGCAATTTGGACTTTTTCTATCATTTTCTGTGATTTCTCATGTTGTATTTAAACGAACTCCTCCAAAGGGAATTTATCGGATCTGCTTCAAAATTGGTCAGTACAGTCAAAAAACATTGCTGATTAAAAGTTGTTCTATTTATGACTGTACATTGAAGGGCGTGTCTGCAGCGTGCCTTCTAAGTTGGCCAGGTTAAATTGAATGTCAAACTGTGATGCCATTTCCGGCATTTCAGGGCTTCTGTTTTAACTAACTCCTACAGATTTTTTCAGATTGACCTCAAATTCCATTAACGCAATCTATACACATTGGTGATCAAAAGTTAAGTGAAGAGTCTCACTATGAACGCAGAAGTCTTTTGCATGGTGTCTGAAACGCATGGCAACGTAGAGCAGTCTCCCTCGGCTTCCGGCGATGAGGGCTTGGGCGTGGGTTGACGTGGTGTGGCATGGCTGCGGTGGGCAACCGCCATGCAGGCCCCGACGTAGGGAGATGGCAAGGTCCCCCCCAACGCTGCTTGCAGCTTTAATTGTTATTATTATTTCAATAGATTAGATTATAGGTTAGATCATAACAAGTTAGTGTTTATCTCTCTCTCTAAAGCTACTTTCAAACTTTTCCAAAAGTATACTGATCCCTGACCAGTTGTTCTTTTTCTCCTGTACCAGGCTGTGGTGATACGCTCACAAGTCCTTCAGGAACCATCACAAGCCCTGGCCACCCCACCAGCTACCCCCATGGTGCCAACTGTACTTGGTACATCAGTGTTAGCCCAGGGAACCTGGTTCGGCTGTCATTTGACTCCTTCAACTTGGAGTACCATAATAATTGTAACTTTGATTACATTGAGGTATATGACAATGGCACTGTGCAGACCGGAACCAAGATTGGCAGGTACATTTATGCACACACATACACACACTGATTCTGAATGTGTCGGAACAACCAACAAGGCTTGAACGTTTAGTTCATCACATAAGTGTCGTTGTTCAAAATATACGTTTTTGTTTTTTTATTGATTTAAAGTAAGGGTATAACTACACAATCAATGAGAAAGAGTTAAGTAGAGTTAATGAGTTCCATTTAAACTGTTGTTCACCCAGAATTGATGTTCCTATCTAAAAGATGCAACAGCAGGATAGTTAACTGATAGAAAGAGAAAGAAAGTGCAGATGATCAGCTGGCATGCAACAAAGAAATTATTTACTTACTCAACAAACTGTAGTGCACTGTGTGTTTTGACACCTTGCTGTAGTTTTGGAGATGCTCTGTCCCAGTCGTGTAACCATCACAATTTGGGCCTTGTCAAAGTTGCTTGAATCCTTGCCAATTTTTCCTGCTTCAATGCATCAATTGTGAGGACAAAATGTTCACTTGCTGCCTAATATATCACACCCACTGACAGGTGACAAGATAATGAGATCAGTGTTATTCACTTTACCTGTCAGTGATCATAATGTTATGGCTGGTTGGTGTAAATATATAGTACTAAATAAATAATAACCAAAGTAGGCTATAAAATAGCCTAACAAACTCTCTTGTAATATTTTTTTTTATCTTGTCTTGTCTCTGTCTAGAGTGAGTTTCTCTATCTCCAGTGCATCCTTACCTGAAATACCTGAATGAACTGTATTGCATGTTTATTTTCCTCGTCTGTACATCTTCTGCGTAGATTACATTGATAAATTGCTTTTTGTTTGCAGGGCCTTGAGGTAGACATTTGTAAAACTAGTCCCTAGCGAAGAGCTCAGTTTTTATGTGGATTACGTTAAAATCGTCACATATTTCTTTATATGGTCATCTGCTCCAGGCAAGAGCCTATCCACTAGCTTACTCGACTGCTCTGCTCATGATTAACTTTGAAAGTTCTTTAGGTCTTGCATAAAGTGTTTTTTCTGTTGTGTGTGTGTATCTCTTGACATTTAACAATTGCAATTGCAGATAATTACTTACTATTTGTTGTACTTGGTGAGTAAAGAGATTTGCATGCTTTGTATGTGCAGGTACTGTGGGCGTTCAGTGCCTCCATCTATCACCAGTATTGACAGCCTACTCACCCTGCTGTTTGTGTCTGACTCAAGTTTAGTCAGCGAGGGATTTTCTGCCAGCTATGTTTCCATCAATGCTACCACAGGTACATAATAGATTTACCACACAGTCTTTTTTTCCAGGTTTTAGTGAATTTATTTCACACAAATTAGCCATGAACAACTAGACTAAAACTCACAAGCTCAAGTTGCATTCCAAGATTTAACTATGGTAAAGAGTTTGGAAATGTATTGACTTGAAACTCATGTACTACACCAGCTACTGAACTGTGCACTTAAATAAGCATTGACAGTAGAGCTTTAAAGAACTGAATAAGTCAATGAGTTCTTGTCAGTCAGTACATTAGCATGCCACCTCAAGAGGGGGTCCTGACACTTACGCCCCGTGCAAAAAAATTTTAATAGACAGGGTTTAACAGCCTAAATGGGGACCTGGGTGTGAGCATACACTGTGGTCCTCATGCAGGAACATTTCTGTATTCTTATCCTTAATTTCTCTGATTTTTTGTGAGATTTGTAAGCCGCTAAATGTCATTATATCCTACGCACTGGTTCTAAAAGTTTTATGTAAGTCTTAGTCATGACTGCAGTTTTAGCCACAACACGAACAATCATGTTGCAATAACTGTTATGCTTAAATCTCTTTCTCATCAGACTGTAGTGAGACGTTCACGTCCCCTACAGGGTCCTTCTTTTCACCCAACTTCCCTGACAACTATCCCAACAGAAGAGACTGCATCTTCAAGATCATTGTGCAGGTCAACATGCAGATTAGGCTGAACTTCACCAGCTTTGAGCTAGAGGGCTCCCCTCCTTCTTGCAACTTTGACTTTGTGGAGATCAGGTAAAGAAAGAATTAAGTTGGTAAACTGGGCTGGTGATGATTCAGAGTTGGTTCAACCTGAGAGCCTTCTAAGAAAAAGTTTGCTTTTCCACAAACTAGAGAGCCACCAAAGAGCCCCCAATGTGTATGTCTCCAATGTTAGCTAGCTAGCTGTTAGTCACCGAACACTACCCAAGCAAGCATTTTACCAATTTCTCACATTAATGTTACTAACCTTGAATGTAGTATTAAAGTTACAGTTCGTAAAGTTTTGGTGCCACCCTGAAACCAGTTTTTCTGGCCAGAAGCTGGCCCTTTGGTTGTCGAAATGCAAAGAACTGTTTTAATACTTGGCACCGGCTCCAAACCAGCCCTCAAACTGCCTTGGTGGAAAAGGGGTATCAGAGTGTCATTAGATTAGCATATCAGATGCTGTAACATAATGCACATACACTATATGACTATGTGCACATTCACATAGACACATCAGATCATAACCTCCCACTTGTATGTGACTGCAGTTACTCCACAGCCACTTTATTAGATGGTATTAATACATGAATAAAGCTCAGGTACGTTTTTGTTTTTTTATTGATTTAAAGTAAGGGTATAACTACACAATCAATGAGAAAGAGTTAAGTAGAGTTAATGAGTTCCATTTAAACTGTTGTTCACCCAGAATTGATGTTCCTATCTAAAAGATGCAACAGCAGGATAGTTAATTGATAGAAAGAGAAAGAAAGTGCAGATGATCAGCTGGCATGCAACAAAGAAATTAATTTTATTTGCAGATGTTTAGAGATGTTTAAAGTTCTTGGGGCATCTTGCATTGACAGCTCTTCTAAGATCTATTTTCAATTATATTTAAATAAGGGACCCAAGGGCCATTCCAAAATCTTCAGCTTGATTGCCACAGTTTCCCTAAACTGCCACTCTTAATCTCTTACATTTTACACTGTGGAAACTGCAAGCTGACCAGGCTTTGCGATCTTTGCTGACGTCATCAAAGCACTGCTGCCATCTTGTATTTTGCTGCTGCAAGAAGTGAGAATGAGTCAGTCAGCTGGGAACCGTGTGGCAGCAACAATGAGCAATGAGGACATTATTAACTCATTGGCAAGAGCTTGTACGGGCCAAAATCCTCCCGATAGTACCTGGGCCCAATACCGTTCTCCTGACGAAGAAGTCGAAACATTAGTGCAATAAATGCACCTGCTCTGTGCAGACTCACGTCTTAAAAAGAAACACTTCAGGTTTTAAGTGTAAATGTACACTTTTAGTCTATTTCCCCACAATAATCGTAAACGCAAGCTGGATGCCCAATAACAAAGGCACGTCAAACAAATATATTTAACAACATTTTGGAACAGGCGGAGTAGTGTGTGTGTGTGTGTGTGTGTGTTGATTTGTGGACAGAGAAGTGAGAAAAGAAGCTATGATGAGCCTTGGTAACACAGCGTCTCCTTCATAAAAAAAGCAGAGCTATTGACAGAAAACACTCTGCTGTGTGTAGAGGCCTGTACGTAGGTCTGTATGGTTATACAATAGCAGCTTGGTATCATTTTCAGGTGGATTATGTATTTGTCTGTCTGTCCGCAGTTAATTTCATACTACTGGACTGATCAGCCTATTTTGGCGCACTTTTATGACATATCAACTCTTCTATTTTACTGTATATCCCCATTGACTGCTGACTCATTACTCTTCCTAATCTAGATTCCACTAAAAGGAGTTCGGTCGGTCTAGACCTGCTCTATCTGAAAAGTGTCCTGAGAAAACTTACAAATAAAATTTAATTGAATTGAAATGAATTGAACTATATACACATGTTGTATGTAGTGTGTATTGGTTCTGTAAAGTGATGGCTGTGTGCGTAACGGGCCCAGAGCTCACAATGTGTGAGCTGATCATCAAACACGTTCAATACTAAACTAAATATTCAGCCTTCATTGGTCTATGAATGTGGGTGATTCTTATTGTATCTAAACAATATATGAAGAGCTTCTCTTTCAGTTCACGAAATCCCTCCAGCCACAGCAGCTGATACACAGATAAATCTGCAGTCCCGGAGAAGTGCCGCGCCAGAGCGCATTGCCGTTACGCACAGCCATTCACTGTGTTTTACCGTCATTAAATTCACCTGAAAATGATACCAAGCTGCTATTGTATAACCATACAGACCTACGTACAGGCCTCTACACACAGCAGAGTGTTTTCCGTTTTTTTATGAAGGAGACGCTGTGTTACCAAGGCTCATCATAGCTTCTTTTCTCACTTCTCTGTCCACAAATCAACACACACACACACACACACACACTACTCCGCCTGTTCCAAAATGTTGTTAAATATATTTGTTTGACGTGCCTTTGTTATTGGGCATCCAGCTTGCGTTTACGATTATTGTGGGGAAATAGACTAAAAGTGTACATTTACACTTAAAACCTGAAGTGTTTCTTTTTAAGACGTGAGTCTGCACAGAGCAGGTGCATTTATTGCACTAATGTTTCGACTTCTTCGTCAGGAGAACGGTATTGGGCCCAGGTACTATCGGGAGGATTTTGGCCCGTACAAGCTCTTGCCAATGAGTTAATAATGTCCTCATTGCTCATTGTTGCTGCCACACGGTTCCCAGCTGACTGACTCATTCTCACTTCTTGCAGCAGCAAAATACAAGATGGCAGCAGTGCTTTGATGACGTCAGTCAAGTTTCATTCTATATATTCAAGGTTCATTCTATATATTCAAGGTTCATTCTATATATTCAAGGTTCATTCAATATATTCAAAGATTTATCATTCAATATATTCAAGAATTCATATCATTTAGGGATTAATTTTCTAAACGGCATGCCATAAATACCATAACCAATGGTTGGTGAGTCTGGTCAGAATTGTTGTAAAGGGTTGAAACTGGCTCTAACTGATGTTTCTCAATGACAGTTGTTCACATACCTTAGGCTTAAAGAGCTCATGAAAGTCGGAGATCTTATAAAAAAATAACCTGAGACCGCAGAACTCTTTGGTTGCCCAAAGGTTGCACATGCCACAATGATGTTTTTTTATATAAAATAATCACAATAATCTGACCCATCACTGATCTTAACCACTTGGCTACCAGATGCCAGACACAAACTTGATTTTTAAGATGCCTGTATATGGGAGACCAATCTGTCTTTATTCAGAATGACTACTGACATTTTGAACTTCCACCATCTTTTGCAGGGATGGTGGCTATGAGACATCTCCCTTGATTGGAAAATTCTGTGCTGATCAAATGCCTCCAGTCCTGGTATCCCATAGCAACCGTCTATGGGTAAGATTCCGCTCAGATGCCACCGTCACACGTCTTGGATTCACTGCCCACTGGGATGGCACACAGACTGGTGAGAATATTGTTATTAATGTCAGATTGTCCCCTAGTCAGGTTAACAAAGGAAGTTACATTTAACGTGTTTGTTCAGTGTCCAAAACAGGTTAAAATTCGCAGCCTTGTCAACCCACATCTGGCAATGACACTGTGGCATGACCTGGATTGCAGCCCATCAATCACTGCTTGCACTTTAAATTTGGATTGTATTCATGTGTACTCTCAAATATTACAACCCAATGGAAATTAATCATTTGCTATATACAGTTCCTCCTTCGCCTGGTCGGCTGTTAGGGAGAGGTTGAGCTTGAAATGCTTCAAGATACTGAACCCCGAATTGCTCCTAATGCTGTGCATTGGTGTATGTATATGAATGAAGAACCCGTTCTCATTCCCAACTCGTCGAAGACTGACGCTTTGTCTCAGCAGATAAACAGCCAACAAACCTCATTGCTGCTTATCACGAAGAGTACATAAGTTAACTTATGTAATTATGACAACAACAGTGGAAACAACATTCTGTTTCACGGGCAAGTTTCACCCGAGTGCCTTTTAGTGCTCAGGTGAAACACTCGGGCAGAACAAATAATACAGTTAATTCCATCTAGCTGTAAACATACAGCTGTAAACATACAGCTAGACGGAATTAATTAAAGTTAATGTGTTGTGTGCTGAAAAAGTTGATGCTGGTTCTGATAGAAAGGTGTCAGAACACACAGTGCATCACATTATGATCACCAGGGTGCCCATGTGGTCATAATGTTATGGCTGATCAGTATACATATATATGTATACATATATCTATTTATAGTTTTTTTTTTATTGTATCGTATAAATCAGACCTTGACAAAAAAGGCTAATTTGTGATTTCAGTTGGACTGTTACAGAATATGCATACATTTTGTAAAATCACAATCTCTTTTGTATGAACCCACACACAAGCAAATGTACCAACCTATTTGATTTTATTTCTTTTTCCAAGGCTGTGGAGGGATGTTGACAACTCCATCTGGGGGATTTTCCTCCCCTAACTACCCCCTGCCCTACCATCCTAATGCTGAGTGCTACTGGAACATCAGGACCAGCCAGGGCAGCCAGCTCCTCCTCTCTTTCTCTGATTTCCATCTTGAGTCCAGCGCCACCTGCTCTTTTGATTACTTGGCTGTGAGTACCTACTGTATTTCGCAGCATGTGGAAAACTTCAAACAGTAAAAAAGAAGAGTGAATGACTTAAGAGTTGGACGTGTATATACACGATTCCTGGCACAACTAAGTGAAAGTACTTAAAGCCTTGATTAAGGATTGCAGGAAGTTATACCTACAGGTTTTAGTTTAAAGTTTCTTAATGGTGTTCTAACAAGAATGAAAAAACAGCGGTAAGTGCACTGTAATCAAGAAAATACCTGTGTAGATTTTAATTGAAGGTACCCTGTGGAGTAAAACCAAGGATAGACTATCCACACTTATTTCTGAGCCTAAAGACCTAGGTATAATGTATAATGTAACTATATTTTGGGACACAGTTAAATCGGGATACAAATATGTGTAACTAAGAGTTTTCCCTCGATAACCTCCTAATTACTGCTTATAGATAGTAAGTAAGGAAGTTGTTGTATATGAAATATGATCCTAATAACCTTTATGGGCCTTATAAGGTGGTAGTACCACAAGAATACTCATTCTCCCTTAAAGTTTAAAATAAAATTTAAACAATGCATTAGAGACCTGCAAAGGGCAGTGACTTTAGGGGGTGTAAATGTATGGAACACAGTGTTATTCGAGTCCAAAGAACTAACTCTATATTAATTATTTCTATCTATGTAGGCAGTGTCAAGAGCTTAAGCCTTACTTTTAATATTTGGTTTCAAAGTGCATTTTATTTATTTTGAGGGATGCAAGTTAGTTTTAAATGGTTTAAGTGTTGACTGTTGTGTGTCATCTATGTTAGTAAGTAGGTAAATAAAGCTTTATTTATATAGCACCTTTTTGACCCAGAGATCCAAAGTGCTTTACAAACAACAAATAAACATAAGGGTATAACCATACCCAATCAAACAAACGAAGGGAGCATGTAACTACAAACAAAGGAAGATGAAACAAGAGGGAAAAAATAAATTAAAAGAGAGACGACAGATAAGGAAACAAACAAGGAGATCTATGAAAAGGCTTGCCTGTAGAGGGTGGGTTTTGAGGAGCTGCTTAAAACAATCCACAGATTCAGTGAATCTGAGTGATTAGAGAAGACTATTCCACGTTTCCATGTTGGGGCTAAAACAGCGAAGGCACAGTCACCTTTAGTTTTACAGTTAGAGCAGGGAATGGATAAAAGGCCGAGATTTGAGGAGCTAAGTGGCCGAGGAGTGGAATGAGGAACAAGGAGATCTGAAATGTAACTGGGAGCAAGGTCATTAAGTGCTTTATATGTAATCAGCAGGATCTTCTAATTGATTCTCAATTTTACCGGAAGCCAATGAAGGGATATGAGAACAGGAGTAATGTGGGGCCGACGGCTGGTTCTGGTTAAAAGTCTGGCGGCTGCATTTTGGACTAAC
>JAGRRF010005588.1:20851339-20861988 GCA_019097615.1 Morone chrysops | reverse complement strand
AAGGGAGAGAGAGAAGGCTGGGTTTGTATGCCTGCACTGTCTGCGTTGTAAGATTATTTTTGCCTGGGCATATTATGTTAACAATGATCAGGTAAGCTACAAATAGAGTATGTGATGACATTACCGAGCTGAATTTGGTTGAATGTAACAAGTCACCACCTTGTTCAATTAGTGAAATCATGTTTGGCCATAAATTCTATTTCAAATATAATGTAACATTTTGTTAGGGCGCTACTGTGGCTTTGAAGTACCTCACCCAGTGACATCATTCAGTAACTCTATGGTTGTCAGCTTCATCTCTGACCAATCCGTCTCCAGAAAAGGGTTCAGAGCCACCTACTCAGCATCCACCTCCAGTAAGATATACCAAGATGCACTGCACAGTTCTTGCTGGACACACTTAGAACTGGTCACTGCACATTCAAAATCATTCTCACGTGCACACACGCACATACTCACAGGATCTCTAATAACTAATCAAGAACAAATTCTCACCTCTTCTGCATAGGTTGTGGAGGAGAGCTGGTGATGGAGAATGGTGCATTTAACAGTCCTAACTATCCAGATGCTTATCCGCCTAATGTGGAATGTGTGTGGACCATCAGAAGCTCACCAGGGAACCGTCTCCAGCTTTCATTTATGTTAGTCAATTCAAGTGTGAAGGTTTATTCTTGACTTTGAAAACCCATTTCTGACGGAGAGATCTTTTTTGTCTGCATTTATCTGTCACTCAGTACAATTAAAAACGAATTACAGTATATGTTGGCCAAAGAACAAAAATCAAAACAAATATCCGCCACATTTTCTCCAGACTCTAACAATAGTGATATTGGCTGCAATTTGCTATTGCTCTTTTATTACATAACTAATTTGTAGGACATTGATGGTGTAATCTTAAGGTTATTTTAAAAACCAGTCTTGATTTTTTTTAATGCTGATATAGCCTTTTAAACCTCAACAGAAACAGTAAAAACCTACTAAGCTAGATAGTGAAGATTTCCAGCAAGATGACTGGTGCCATTGCCTGCTTGATCACTTACCTTCAATTTAAATGTTTTACACTTTTCTGTATAATTAGTCTCTGCTATTTAAAGAATAATTATTTATTGAAGAACAGTAAAATAACATTTTCTTGTGTTTTGTTTAGTATGTTTCACCTGCAGGGAGATTCTGGCTGTCAAAATGACTACCTGGAAATCAGAGAGGGCAACTCCACTGGGCCTCTGGTTGATCGTTTCTGTGGAAACTTGCTACCCTCCAACTACACCTCTGTGATTGGTCACATCCTGTGGGTTAAGTTTGTCTCTGATGCCTCAATTAGCGGAGCAGGATTCAGAGCCACCTTCTCACATTGTGAGTGTCTCCGTGTGAAGACAATTCACCAGTCTTGTTTTTATTAATAACACCATTATTGCTATTTAGGTAAATTATCTATTCTGGATAATAATACTTTTACATTTGGTACTATGATTATATTTTGATGCTAATAGTTTTGTACTTAAGTATCTTACTGATGTACCGTAAAACTTAAATTAATAGCCCGGGCGTTTCTTTGCTCCAATCACTGATTTCAGACTGCCTTTATTTTGAACAGGCATCAATATGGGAAATTCCTTTTGCACAGAAGATGGGAAATACTGTCAAGTTGTTTATTTAAGCCAGTATGAATATTGCTTGTATAAAAAATTTGGCTATTGAATATAAATTATTATTTTTAATTACGAATCATTCATTTGGTACTTTGGTGGCCATGGTTTCTGTAAAATGAACTGAATGACTGAAACTTGGAGAATCTCACTGATCTTACAAAAAAGTAGGTGTCCTATGTCTTTTTTTCCACTTTTCCTTGATCTCGATGGAAAATGTCTTGACGTCAAGAAAAGATATGAAGGAGAAGTCATAAGGACTTCTGAAAAGACAACCGCTGGGCTGAGAGAGTAAAGTCCTTTGCTCAGCATTGAGAGAATTCAAAGAACTTTTATCATGGCTACCAATGAAATATGCTGAACCCTCCAAAGCAAAAAAATACTTTTCGACTCGGACCCTGCTTTTAATTTAAGTTTTATGGAAATTATCTTTACAATACATTGTAAAACTGTGTTTATTCCTTGGTTTGAATTAAGTCTGAAAAGAACTCAAATTGAGAGAGATTGAGAACTCTAATTTTGACTTCCTCACTGTTTCTCAGTGTATGGTAATGATGTGGTGGGGGAGTTTGGTCAGATAGCATCCCCACTTTATCCCAGAACATACCCCAATAATGCCCACTACCGCTGGACAATAACTGTGGAGGGAGACAGCTATGTCCAGATCCGCTTTTTGGACATAGACATAGAGGACCTGTATGACTGCTACTACGACCAGCTCAAAGTAAGATTGTGTGTGCTCTGAAATCACATTCATTTCAACCATTTGGTCCAAGTGTATTGAAATGCAATATATTGTTTCACATAGGACCTTATCACAACTCACACTGATCCACTGGCTGCTTTAAAATGGACCCAGATACATCAGCTCATTGATTGCAAGATTCAGATCAAATGTTTTTCAGTTGATAAAATACACTTAAACAATTATCTATGACCGAATCACAGCACTAATGATATTCACTACAACAGCAAGCTCAAGACATCTAAGCTAGACTTATGTTCTAGTTTATCATTAGAAAACACAATGTTTTACAATAAAAATAAAGTTGTAGTCTCTTAATGCTTCACACATACACGAATAAGCCATAACATTATGACCACTGGCTAGTGAAGTAAATAACAGTGATTATCTTTCATGGCACCTGTCAGTGGGTGGGATATATTAGGCAGCAAGTGAATGACTTTGACAAGGGCCAAATTGTGATGACTAGATGACTGGGTCAGAGCATCTCCAAAACTGCAGCTCTTGTGGGGTGTTCCCAGTCCGCAGTTGTCAGTACCTATCAAAAGTGGTCCAAGGAAGGCTGGCTTGAAGGATTGATTGACAGGTGAATTTCATGATATTATTTGTTGACATCGGTTAGGTCGTGCTTATGTAAGCAGGCGTCACATTTTGTTTTACAAGAAGACACAATGATTGGATTTTTATATAAAAATATAAAACGCTGGGCAGTGGCAGCAGCTAACCAGATGGTGATGGAAGAGGGGAGGATGGTGGTGTAGAAGTACACCATCATCGTCTTTGGCAGGTTGAACTTCCCCAGCTGCCTCAGGAAGTACATCCTCTGCTGGGCTTCTTGGTGAGGGAGCTGATGTTCATGTGGGTAATGATGGTACCCAGGAAGCGGAGGGACTCCACAGAGTCATCTATGGAGTCACACCGGATGATGGGGGTGGGTGGGACTGCCATCAGTGTATGAATCATTGTGAATAAGGTGAGTGTGGCATGTAGTGTACAGCGCATTGAGTGGTCGTAAGACTAAAAAGGCGCTATATAAGTACAGTCCATTTACTATTTACCATTTACCAGGGATGAGCCAAATGAGGGTGGTGTCATCCGCGAGCCTGTTGGCTCTGTAGGCGAACTGCAGGGGGTCCAGGAGTGAGCCAGTTATGGCTTTAAGGTGGGAAACCACAAGGACTCACTCCTCCTCATTTCAAAGACTTCATGACCACATAGGTGAGGGCGACAGGTCTGTAGTCATTGAGTCTTGTGGTCATTTGTTTTTTGGGGACAGGGATGAGGAGGCTTTGAAGCAGGCTTGCACATGACATGTCTCCAGTGAGGTGTTGTCAGTCAGTGAACACCGGAGACAGCTGGTCAGCACAGTACTTCAGGGTGGACGGGGAGACAGAGCCTGGTCCGGCTGCTTTGCAGGGGTTTTGCCTCCTAAAGAGTCTGTTGACATCCCTCTCCTGGAGGCAGAAAGCCGTCTCTGGGGTGGAGTAGGGGGGGATACACAGAGGTGTGGAGTTGTGTAGTGGCTTAGGCTCCTGCTGAGCTGGGGGAGGGGAAACTGGTGAGGGGTGTCACGGGGGATGGTGTCAGGACTGTTGCATCGTTTGCTAGGCGCAAGTCGTTGATGGAGTTGGGGGGTTTAGGTTTATAGTTAGTTATCTGTCTGAGCCCCTTCCAGACAGAACCAGAGTCATTGGCTGAGAACTGATGTTGAAGTTTCTCAGAGTACTGTCATTTAGCTTCTCTCACTGCCTTGCTAAACTTGTACTTGGACTCCTTAAACCTGTCCCTGTCCCCACTCCTGAACGCTTGCTCCTTCTGCAACCGTAGCTGAATGAGTTTAGCTGTGAACCAGGGTTTGTCGTTGTTGTAACTCACCCTGGTGAGTGATGGTATACAGCAGTCCTCACAGAAGCTGATGTATGACGTCACAGCCTCTGTGTACTCATCCAGACGGTTGGCAGCAGTCCTGAACACATCCCAGTCAGTCCAGACATGCCTGAATATCCTCCGCAGCTTTACTGGTCCACTGTTTTGATGTCCTCACAACAGGTTTATAGAGCTTTAATTTCTGCCTGTATGTAGGAATCAGATGGACCATGACGTGGTCAGAGAGGCCCAGTGCAGATATGCTCTGCTGACTGTAGTGTAACAGTGATCCAGTGTGTTCTTCTCTCTGGTTGTGCATTTAATAAACTGTTTATATTTGGGGAGTTTGTGGCTGAGGTTACCTTTGTTAAAGTCACCATGGACAATAACTTAAGAGTCCGGGTTAGTCCGCTCCAGACCCAGTATCTGGTTGGCGAGCGTGCGCTGTGCCTCCTGTACGTTGGCCTGCGGTGGAATGTAAACAATTCATGGGGGAGTAAAAAGGTTCACAGTTTATGAAGAAGGATTCCAGATTAGGAGAGCAGTGCTGTTGCATCACTGTCACATCGTTACACCAGCCACTGTGTAGCAGTATATTTTACAAATATAGAACAAATCGAAAAGCAGCACAGTTGCAGCTGGCAAAGAATCTATGACAGTGTGAATGCTTAAATTGAAGGGCTTATAATATGACTGCCCTTTCATTATTAAACAAATAGATCTGACTATAATAACATTTGTGTATTCCATTAAAATGTGTTACAGCATTGTCAGGGAACGCTAAAGGCCTTTGCTGGTCTCTGAACAGTGAGATGCTCACACAATCAATGCACGACCACTCAGGGTCTTCTCATTGATGTAATATATCCATGAGATCTTCTACAAAGGCTTATGCCAATTTTCAAGATATTTGATTGGTCAGGAAGTGGTGCTTTGGTTTTCTGATCTCTTATCTCAAACATAGCCTGCTCCAGCGCAGGTTAGGTGTGGACTTGGATTGCAGCATAATTATGTTATGATGAGAAGATAAAGATATAAAGATATAAGAAGAGAACAGCCATCACTGAAAACCAAATGTTACTCCTGAATTTACCTGGCTAACCCCAAATCCTGATTCATACTACAGACCTCTGGTACTTAGACAACACAGTTCTACCTGTTGCCAGGGATGGGTGATGACATTTAAAATAAAATACAAATGCTATTGTTGGTCTTTGTCACATTTAGCACTAAAAAGGCTTCTCGTCACCAAACTAAGGGTCACTGTACCTGTGTCTTCTTAAAACTTAAAAATGTGATGTGATTTCAAATTCACTGTGTACATGATGTAAGAGATGAGAGAGAAAAGAGGAGAGAGTCCTAGTCAGAGCCATTGATGTGATAATAATTCATCCATTCTGTCCTTAATCCTTGTTTCTCTCCAGATATTTGACGGCCCCAGTGTTCATTACTACCCCATCGGGACTTTCTGTGGTCTGGCCCTGCCCCCTCCCATAACAAGTTCTGCAAGCAGTGTCACCCTGCAGTTCCAGTCGGATTCAGTGGTGGGTGGACGAGGCTTCCTTGTGGAATGGACTGCTGTCCAGGATTCTGGACCACCACCCACTATCACACCAGGTCAGACAAAAGCATTAGACCCTTTGAATCCTTTTTCATAAACAGCACAACATATAAAACTTGCATACTAGAAACTACTGAACCAGAATTAGAGGCAGATCACAAGGAAGATGGCACAATATGCCTTTAATCATTGTAAAACTAAAAGTTGATAGATTGATGGGCACTTCAATCTATGTATCATCATTCATTCATTAATGTATCATACAATTTCTGCCAATGGACATACAGAGGATCAAGGGTACAAAATATAATTCAATCAAGTTGATCCATTGATTTGGAAATGTAGTCCATCTCTAACAATCAAATGTACTCTTATAATTTAATGGGTTGTTAAAGGTTGAGTGTGTAATGTTTAGGAGGATCTATTGTCAGAAAGGGAACGTAATATTATAATTTATATATATGTGTATATTTACATATACCTATATATGTAAATATACACACATACATATTCCAAACACCCAGTGCTACCAACAAAACAAAAACAACAGTAACATAAAAAACAAACCAAAAAAACCTGCAATAATACACATGCACGTACATATACATATACATATAGATACGTACACATAAACACATAAGCATTTCACCTCTAAAATGTACCCATTCAGTTGAGTCTACGCTTGTTTTCCTAGGATCTTCGTCCGTTAATTAGTTAATTAGAAATTAATTTATTCTATAAATGTTAGTCATGGGCTTAGAGCTCATCCACTTCAATCACCTTCTTTTATACTTTACTTCTTAATTTCTTACTCTATGTTATGCGTTCCATTTGTGAGATTTCCTTTATTGTTTCTCTCCATCTCTGGACTGATGGGCATACTGGTTTTAGCCAGTTCTTGGTTATTTGCTTCAAGGCTGCTATTCTGAGTATTCTGTATAGGTACTGGTCTGTTTCCTGTGTGAGCCCAATTGGTTATTTTCCCAGAATAATATCTGTTGAGTTACATGTTTTTTTTCCAAAAGAAAAACCCATTATATTTCTTGTCACTGAATACCCAACATATTTCAAAACAGGGCAGGAAAAAAATTGTGCGAATACTTTGTAAAAAAGTCAAATAAAGGGATTATGTTATCCTTCAATACAGATGCAGTTAAATGAAGTCTGATCGGACAGGTTTTACATATTCCATCCATTTAGTCCAGATCTGATAGAACTTTTCTGTTTGCACTTTAAGAGAAAATGGCAGTTTTTCCATAATGTATATACCATAAACAACATCAATCCATTCCTCAATGGTGGGTGGTTCTGCCCTTAACCATTTTTTTGTTATTATTTTTTTGCTTGCTGTCAGTAGTATACAAAGTAATTTTTTGTCGTTAGTTTTTCAATTGTCAAAATTTCAGCCAGATATATCGTTTTCCACTGGAAAGGGATCTTGGTGCCAAATATATTATTTATATGTGTATGTATCTCTTTCCAGTAGGTGTGTATGACCTTACAATTCCAGGAAATTTGGAAGTGATTGGCTTCTGTAGAACCGCAGGATCTCCAACAGGCATCCCCTAAACCCTGATGTCGTTTTTGTGTTGGTGTGACAAAAAATCTCATAACGCTTTTCCAACCAAACTCTCGCCACGTATTTGACCCTGTTGAGATCCACTATAGCTGGCATGTTTTCTCCCAACTTTCCATAGAAATTATTACTCTTGCTTCTTTTTCCCACTTTTTCTTTATGTATTCTGTGTTCTCTCGTTTGGACTGTTGGATGCCATTCTATAGTCTAGATATTATTTTGGTGCAAGTTCTTGTCTCAAAGAATGATGAGAACACCTGCAGGAATTTGGGTCCACTTTTCACAGAAGCCTCTTTCAGGTTCTGGTTAAAATAATGCCTAACTTGCAAGTATCTATAAAAATCATCTTTTCCCAGACAATGTTTTTTCTGTAGGTCTTCAAACGTCTGAAATGCCTCCTTGAGGGTAAATGAATAATAGGTAGTTAACCCCTTAGAGGACCAGGTCTTAAATCTACCATCACTTTTATTGGGTGCAAAATCTGAGTCATAGGCACACCACCTCAGGAGTTTGGATGAATCACCCAGTCTGCAGAGTTTGGCTGTTTCCTGCCAGGACTTCAAAAGAACAGCAAGCATAGGATAGTCTGAGACCATCAGTTCACCTTGTAGTTTATTATCTGCCAATAGGGCTGTTATTGGAATATCTTCTACCATCGTGCCTTCTATGTCTCTCCATCCTGCCGAGTATGTTGGTGAGCATAGACAAGCCAGTGGGTTCAGCTGAGCTGCATAGTAGTATTCCTGGAGACAGGGAAGGCCCAATCCACCTTTTTCTTTTCTTAATTGCAAGGTTTTATATTTTACTCTAGCCCTTTTCCCTTGCCATATTTATCTTGATATTGACCTGTCCCAAATTAAAAATGGTTTTGGTTTCCACAGGCAGGCATTGAAAAAAATAAAGTAATCATGGAAGGATATTCATCCTAATTGACTCAATCCTGGAACTCAAACTCAGAAAAGGGATCAGGGAGAATTCCCTCTGTGTCTCCGGTGTTTCCAGCGGATCCTATAGAGAGCTTCTACTGATGGCATATGTGACCAGAGAAGGAGAGCAAAAAACAAAACAAATAAACAGAAAGACTAAAAGTACTAGAGAGCGCAGTACCAAGGTGACCGTCCGTGACACCATCTTGTTATCAATGTGTGTATTCCATTGGCCTCAGTGATGGACAGGCACATCCCTGACTATCATACTTTTTTTGGCATCGCATGAATGAATGAAATGTTTTTTTTTTCTGTGTACATCAGGTGCATGTGGTGGAGTGCTAATGACAGGAGAGAACCCCAGCTTCCTCTATTCTCCTGGCTGGCCTGAAAACTACCCTCATAACCAGGAGTGTACATGGTTGATACGTTCTCCAGACTCAACTGTAGAGTTTAACCTCTTGTTTCTGGACATGGAGGACTACCCCACCTGCTACTTTGACAGCCTTGTCATCAGAGATGGTAAGCCATAAAACCCAGCAGGTTTAAAGACAGTTAAAATAACAAAACTTTTTGCACTTTATGTTTTTTCACTACTCCTCTTCCTGTAAGCAATCAGAATGAAATTGGTTACACAATATTTATGGACCAATCCTAAAAAAACATTTTGGCGGGATTTCTGATGTTTCATATAGATTTGAAATTATACATTTTAAACCTGTGCCTTAAAGTTACATTTTAAATTAAAGCTGCAAGCAGCATTGGGCGGGACCTCGCCATCAACCTTAGTCGGGGCCGACTTCCTGTGGGGTTTGGGGCATGGCTCCAAGAGGCTTTTCTGAAGGTCTCTGCACATAACATGTGCCTACCGAGTTTCATACATATCGATGAAACGTGGCACTGGGACAGACACAATTTTTGGTATGTGAGCTACAGGCACCAGTCTACACATGTCCTGAGAATTTCATATTTATAACTATTACGGTCTCTGCAGAGTTAATTACCCTGCCACCAGAGCGCCACCCAGTCCTTTTTAAGTGAACTTTAACATGAAATGCTCGATTTCTTGTTTTGACGAAAAATCTACAGGAAGTGCTAATTTTATAACGTTTTTTATTTTTTGAAATATCCATATTTTTCGAATTAGTTAATTGATTAATTAATTATTATCACATAAAAAGTTTCATGGGAATCGGACAAAAGCGCATAGTAGTAACACGAAAAAGTAGTTTATGGGACATTTTGCGCTCTAGCAAAAAGAAACTATAGGCGGAAATGGGCATGGCCTATATGGGGAGATGCAGCTCCATTCACTGAACGTGTGGATATATTTTTGAATGTGCGACAAACAGTGCAGGAGTTATTAGCCTAAACGCACTTTTCTTAATAGTAGCGCCACTTAGTGGCCGACCCGAAAGCGACGCATAGAATATGCTAAAATCAATTAACTTGCTTATCTCCAAAATTCTTTGTTTATATGCATATGCTACCAAAATTGACACAGGCATTCTTTGGATTCAATATGTTTTCACATGTTTCAAATGGTATATGGATTGAGGTGACGATGAGTCAACAGTGATATTTATTATCTCGCTTCAGTTTTTACTGTATAGTGATGACTCGATACTGATACCAATGCTGCAACCGGAGTATCTGCAAACCAATTTGATACCATCTTTTTCTATCTCATAAACAACTAAATTGTTAATGTATTTGTATGAACGCACTTAGCTTAACCTAGCCACCTTTAAAACATTATCGTAAAACTATGAAAGGAATATTATATCATATTATATATACAGATAGCCCCCAACATAACTCATTTATTTAAACCTTTTCACACATAGCTTTTAGCAGCATTTTTGATTGGTCAGCAACATTCAAACATTTAACATAAATTGTACTCAGCTTTTATGCTTTTTCATTCCATGAGATTAAAATAACTCTTACTCACATTCTAGTCTAGTTTTTTGCTTCCTCAATCAGCCAATATCTGATAAGCCCCCTCTCACTCACTTTGAACCTAAAGGTTTCATGCACAAATTCTGCACATATCTGCCTGTATTTTACAAACACAAACAATACACACAAAAACACTGATTTGAGTGAAGATTTATTCACTTCACTCTACACAACAATGGATTTATGATATTACATATGATTCTGAAATTATACATGTTTTAACCTGTGCCTTTAAGTTCAATTTTACAAACACTCATAAATAAAATTTTACTTAAGCTACTATAACTAAACGTGTGTTTTATGTGTAAGATAAGATAAGATATTCCTTTAATAGTCCCACAATGGGGAAATTCCAATCTTACAGCAG
>JAGRRF010005588.1:20818403-20830917 GCA_019097615.1 Morone chrysops | reverse complement strand
TCTGCATTGAATTATGAAGAAATTTGCCTGCATCCAAGCTGTTTAAGTTTATTTTTTATTTTTTAACAAAATAACAAAGTAGGCTCTAAAATAGCCAAGCAAACCCTCTCTGTACTATTCTTTTGGTATCAGTCAGTTGCTAGCTTTGAACATTCTCAGGTCCGGTCAAAATGCAAATAATTTGCTTCCCAATTAGTACAATTAGCAACATGGTACATGATTTTACAGCAACAGCCCTATTCCACCTAAATAATGTAATAAACTCACATTGATGATTATGTTACATTGTTTTGTGGATATCCATTAAATTCCCAGCAAACAATTTTTCTGAAAAGAATTTGGATTGATGGAAGTTAAACTGATAGTTAGAATCAAGTAACAGACATATTTTCAGCACTTACCAGGTAGTCCAACTTTCTCTCTTACTTTTCTTAATCTCCTTTTTTTTCTGGTCTCTGTATAAATATGAAGTAGTATGGGTCTGGGTGGCACCCCCATGGCTCAAAGCAGACAAATACACTATAATAAACTCTGAGTTGTGCCGTAGTCCTGGACTGTGCAGACATGTGTTTTGTTTTAAACAGGTTGTGGAGGGGTGATCCATGCTGATACAGGAACAATCAAGTCACCAAACTATCCCCAGAACTTCCCGGCCAATGTGGAGTGTTCCTGGCAGATCATTGCCCACGAGGGAAGCCACCTGGAAATGAGCTTCAACAGTGATTTCCAGATTCCAGACAGTTCTGGGACCTGCCAGAACAGCTATGTTAAGGTATCAGAACCAAGTTACAGCTGTAACGTGTTCAAATTATGTGCTAGTTCATGGGCTGATGATTCGGGCCTCTGGGAAGAGTCATGGAAGACTGCTGTCAGGTATATTTTGAATTTTCTGAAATCTACATTTTTAGAGAAACTCACAAATGCTGAAATTGTAAATTATTTACACTTGATAGATCATAGATATAGATCAGATCCTGCATGATCCAGAAAAAGTTGTGGCTCTTTTAAAGGAAAAAAGTGGGGTCAGCGATTCCCAAGAGTTGCACATGGGAGCCAGATTCATTATAGCAACTTACTACTAGTACACTGTAGTTACTCGTTACAAAACAAAACAAGAACAACAAATAAATAAAATCCATAAACCGTAAAGTTGACCTGCTTGTCACACTCTGTCACAATGCCATTTTGGATCATTTAATCTATAATATGTAGCATTAAAATGTTACAAACACTACACCTATGTTATATATTTTGTTGAGTTGTGATTTCTCAAACCTATAGAAATCTGTTATTTTATTCAGGTAATAACATTTCACCAGTCACCTGTTAGTGTTGTTTGTGGTGGTGAAAACTCCCATGATTCCACGCTACTTTACAACATTATAAAACTTTGTCTTCTGGAATTGTTTTGATGTGAGAGCATCAGAAATGACATGTTGTGTTGTTTGTCTAACTATTATGATTAGTGACCATGATAAATTATACTGCAAGCATACATCTCCAGTGGATGTGTTTTTTGCATAGCTGTAATAACACTGGCAGCAATGTGATTGTAACAGAGCAGGCACACAGTTCAAATCATGGATTAAAGATATGTTTAGAATAGCAGAGAAAGAGGTACAAAGGCATGTCATAACAAGAAATGACATTGTTAAGTCACACCATGCATGCATGCAGCAGTGTTAGTTAATGTGCCTGCATAGTTATTGGGGCCCAAAATCAGTACCCTATCAGTGCTAATAAGGTTGATGTTGTGCCTGTCACAGATTTTTGGAGCTGCATACCACTATTTTCTTCTTACTATCATCATCGAAAACACAGTCCAATGTTTTTATTTTCGGACTAGAACCCTGATAGCTGCCTTGTCTGTTGGCCTCTGCTGGGCTGCTGCATCCTAGTAGGTTGCCAGGTTTGCGCATAGTGCACTAGAAATCACTGATCATGTTTTTTTTTAAAAACAACTACAAATTAAATTTTAATTATTATTTATAATATTAAAATAAAAATATCAAGTACTTTCAAGTCAAAGTCAAGTCGAGTCTTATCAGTGTTAGTCAAGCAAGTCTCAAGTCCTCAAATTGCGAAATCGAGTCTGATTCGAATCATATGTCCCTCACCTCTGCTAATCAGTGTACATTTTCCTGCAGGTGTGGTCAGGTCAGACCCAAAATACAGAGGCTCTGCTGTCAACAGGCTGTGGCTCAGTGGCCCCCGGCCCTGTTATTGCTCCATATAACATCATCACAAGCCGATTCCAGGGCACTGAAGCCCCAGGAAGGGGTTTCTCAGCCTACTTCAGCACCAGTAAGAACCAGGCAGCCAAGACAGCTTCATATCACAGTGTTATTAAGGCCATATTAACTGACAGTAGCCGTGTTTGAATCTGAAACATATACCCCTTTTCCACCAAGGTAGTTTGAGGACTTATTTGGAGCTGGTGCCTAATCTTGAACCAGTTCTTTGCATTGCAACAGCCAAAAAACAGGCTCTTGGCCAAGTCTAGAGCCCACTAGTACAAGGACGCCTTGTGGTCAGCTTTCTATGTATTTATTAGCTGTTTAGCACACAGAATTTGTGTGACATTAAACTAGCTGGCTAGCTAGCTAGCTCTTGTCAGCTAACTTTACCCAAGCAAGGATAGATACTAAATTCTCACATCAATGTTTTGTTCGCAACATCAATGTTTTGTTCGTAACATTTCTCGTTACTTTAATGTTATGTTGAGGTTAGTAACATTGATGTGAGAAATTAGTAGCTATGTTAGCCAGGTAGTGTAACATTGGTAACAATAGCCAGCTTTAGCACCAGCCCAGACAAGCACCAGGTCTCATTGGTGGAAAGGGGCTACCAGTTGCCTTGAATGTTAGGTCCCTGTGTTTGTTTGTGTTGCATCTCGGAAAACATGTTACCAAGTAAAGGTCCTTTAGTGACTGGAAACTTGATTAATTGACAGGATTTTTAGGTGATTTATTGGCATTTTCATTACATCAAGAAATATCTTTCAATCTCAACTTCTATTAAACACAGTCTTAACTGAGACAGCGGGCACTTCAGTATTGGATTAAGGTATGAGGTAGCCAGTCCCAACATAATGCAAAAAAAAAGTCTGACATCTTCTGTTCATCAGGGTGTGGTGCAAACTTCACAGCCCCCAGCGGTCGTGTGGTTTCTCCAAATTATCCAGCCAGCTACCCTGACTTCTCAAACTGCAACTACACCATAGACGCTGGACAACAGACTGTGATCATCCTCACCTTTCAGGTCTTTCAAATAGAAGGTAAGTATTAGCATTAGCAATATATGTACAAAGAATCTTGGAATAATACTACACAAGATTGACCTATCATCCTTTTGGAACTTTGCGTGGTAAATGTTTTGTACTCTTTGTTTGTCTTTTCTGTAGCACACTCTACCTGTATGTATGATGGGTTAAAGATCTACAGTCTAGCTTCTAGTAGCCCGGCTATTGCAACTCTGTGTGGTACCAGTATCCCAGGGCCCTTCTCCACCTTTGGCCCCATGTTACTCCACTTCTACTCTGACACTGTGATCACCGACACTGGCTTCATGGCAGAATACAGAGCCATTCGTAAGTAAAGAAGAGACGGAAAAAATAAACAAACGCAAATGACTGAAATTAAGCAGTTAAAAAAAATTCTCATTTGCTTTTGTTTCCTTACCAACCTCAGAAATTGGGGGAACAAAAAGAGTTTTCTTTTTCTTTTTCTTTTTATTATTATTATTTTTTTGTTTTTGTTTATTTCTTTATTTTTAATTAATTTATTCTATTTTTGTGGTTTTTACAGTCCTTACTCTTTACCCAGAAATAGAATGGAAAATTACGTTTTTTATTTTTTTTTGGAGAGATTGTCTTTTTGATTTGTTTTTCCATTAAGTTTCGCAAGCTATATGTAAATGAGGAAGCATGGAGGATACACCTGTGACAAGTTGTGGGACTAGATACACCTTATGGTCACCAGGGGATTAATAAAAAACACAGTGTAATGGCTCAGAAGGTAAAGCAGGTTGTCCACTAATCAGAAGGTTGGTAGCTCCTCTCTCTGCATGTCGAAATGTTGCTCTATTCCCGTCGGTGTACATACTGTATGTGCACAGTGGGTTTTGTTGCTTAGATGTGTTGCATTTGCCTATAGCTTGTTTGCACATGACAACACATCACTCCTGTGTCATGGACTGCAGATTGAGGGCAAAGAAGTGATGTTCTGTATTGGAAAAACAAGGGATTGAACCAACAACCCTCCAATTAGTGGTGTGACCCGCTCTACCTCTGAGCAAGAGCCACCCCTTAACCTTTAAACCATTGCACATATTATGCAGTGTTTGTCCAATACAAGTCACTGTAAAAAATGTAGAGGTAAAGTTGTATTTACTCACCATATATTCATTTATAGATTTATCTTTTTTGGTATACTGTACATTTAATAATTCTGTGTGTGTGTGTGTGTGTGTGTGTGTGTGTGTATACCTACATACATATGTACGTCTACAGCATGTGGTGGTTTCTACAACAGTACTATGGGTACAGTGAGCAGTCCAGCACTTTCCATGACCAACTACCTCCACAACATCAACTGTACCTACCATATCATGGTCCAAACAGACAGAGTGGTGGATCTCAAGTAAGACTGCACTGACTGCACTAAGAGCTTTAAATGGACTCCAGGGCTAGAGTAGGGAACTGAAAGTCAGACATACCTTTTCAGTTATGGAGAGGGGGTAACTTTTACATTTTGTGTAATTTGTCTTATGCAATAATTTTCTGAGAGGCTAAGATGGTTTTCAATCCTTTAGAGTAAAACATTTAGTTTTCACATATTTTTATGGTATTTTCTGAACATAAATCAATAAGACATAAACATTTTTGACAAAACAAAGCCTTTCCCATACCTACCAACACTCTTTTTTTCCCTGGGTTTCTCACATATTTCAAGCCCATCTCATGGGTTGTTTTTTTTTTTTGTTTCTCCTAGCAAACACACAGAAATTTGCCTGGCCCTTAAACTTTATAATGAATAATCCTCATACACAAAGTTTGTCCAATGTCCCCAAAGTTTTCACATTGTGTATGAAACACGTGATATATATTCTTTGATCATGAAGCCTGATGTCGCTCTACAATTCTGTGGTTGATAAGGAACTACTCTCCAGACTAGACTCTCTGTTAACAGTGACACACAGAGGCTTGTCGCCTCTATAAAACATGATCTGTATCCTTACTTGCAGTATCACATAAATCTGTATTTTGAAACCTAAATGTTGGCAAGTATTGCCTTCCCTGTTGGTCCCCATTGGGTTTAGGATGCATCAAGGTTGCACTTGACAGGTTCAGTGTGGCCACTGTATACATTGGTGTTACTCAGGTCCTCCAGTAATGTAGTCCAGTAACTGTGAATGATGATGTTGGTGCAAAAGAGATTTTCTCTGTCTCTCTCTCTCCATAGGTTTAACACCTTCCACCTGGAGGCATCCTCTTCCTGTCGCTATGACTATGTGGCAGTGTATGATGGACAGAACACATTGGCACCTTTGCTAGGGAAATTCTGTGGCGCAGTGCTCCCACCAAATCTGCGCTCTTCTACCAATCAGCTGTTCATAGTCTTCAGGACAGATGCCACAGTGAATGGGATTGGCTGGAGGGCTACTTACAGTGAGACACTTGGTAAGTCAGTGTTATTGTATTTGGTAGCAGCTCATGCTTGCAATGAAGCATGCAATAAACAAATACTGATAAAAATAGTTGACTGACTCTTTTTTTTGAGAGATAGGTTAAACATAAATATATTTCAAAATACGTAACCAGTCGATTTTGACACAGCATAAGACAGCTATATGAGACAGATAATTGAGCTACTGAAAAATAGTAATTATTTAGAGTTACTAGTTCTCTCAAAAGTAATTGAATGGCTTTACCAATTAGTGCATATAAAAGGATTTGTTACTAGGAAAAGTAACTTTTGCTTTACCTTTAAATGTCTGTCTCAATTCACTTATTGCACACAGCCGTTTGCATTTTAGTGTTGCTGTGGCACAAGGCAAATGTATCTAGTCATAAATACTCCCAACCACTAGAGTGCATCAACTACTAGCGCTCCTATCAACACTCTTTTAGTGGACGGGAGGATTAAGTAGAAGACCCACACAATGTACACCAAACAGTAACCTCTGTGGCTGGCAAATGAAGCCAACACAGAAGTAGCAAAAAACAGTTCCTCTAACAACCACTTGAGCGTGGCTACCAAAGTGAGTCATTCCCCATAAGGCCAGAAGTAAACATGTTTATGCTTGGTACAAAAAACAGTTTTGGTATCTATAATGAATTTCCCCATTCATGACAATTGTACAGGGGTTGAATTTTTATACTTTAGGAATTTAGGCAAGGAAACTACAGTGAGCTGGGTGAGTTTGGAGAAGATGATCTGGGATGATGGTGTTGAATGCCAAGGTGAGATCCACAAACAGGATCCTTGTATATGTCGCTGGGGAATCAAGGTGTTACAGGATGTAGTACAGCCCCATATTGATTTCATCATCATCAGGATGACAGGTCTGTAGTCATTGAGTCTTGTGATAGAGGGTTTCTTGAGATTGATTGTGGAGCGTTTGAAGCCGGAGGATACTTGAGATAAGGGGCCAGCTGGTCAGCACATGCTTTCAGACCTTGGCTTCCAGATCTTCTCTCTCTGAAAGAGCTGACTTTGTCCTCTTCACAGATCCTGAGTGCAGGTGGGGGATTTGTTGTTGCTAATGTAGAAAGTTTTAGACTGCGCACAAATGTCCTCACAAAAGCTGATTAAAGATGTTACCATTAGCGGGATCTAGATGCGTAGTTGCAGATTGCAACCAACCAAACACATTGCATCTGTATTTGATGACCTAGGCTTGAAAATGGGCTGTGAAGTGTGTAGAAGAAACCACAGTGGCTGTGAAAATTGCAAATGTCTCTTCAAGGCTATTGTAGAAATATGCCGGTTCAACATGGAAGGCAACCCGCAGAATCTCTAGATAAAAACATCACATTCTAAGGTATTGAATAGTCAGGTTATAATACACTGATGAAAATACCTATGAATATTATATTCCATTTCTGCCAATAGATTTTCCTAAATATTTGACCTTTAATATGTTGTTTTGGCAGTACGTAGCTGAAGTTTGCTCTTTTTCCAAGAACAATGAGCATGGAGTCTGTATGTTTCCGCTCTTGCAGGAAGTGTCATGTGTTGTATTGTCTCACTAACACAGTCTTGAAGTGAACACAGACCAAAATATTAATTTTTATTAATAAAACAGTTTTTCTGGGCTTCTTCTCAGGGCTTTTTCTGATTTTTGTCGCCTAAATCGACCTCTTCAGCACCAGGCGGAGCGCCTCAGCTGGGTGTTTTTATTATGAATATCACTTGCACTTAATATTTCCCCCAAAAATGGAACGACTACACTAACTCTTGTCTTCCTCAGATCATGGAGGAGAGCAGATTGAGTAGTATATTAAAATACTATCTATATTTCCATAAACATAAATTCAGCTACCAAAGACACAAAATGTGCCCCTGTCTGTACAATATTTGTCACTGTGTGAGTCAATAATTCAGTCCTCCCAGAACTTGTTATTTTTCTACACTGACGTGCGTATGGTGTAGCACGAGTGTTAAGTGCTTGTTTTCTGAATTGCCTGCAGGCCCAGCACAGGGATGTGGTGGCTACCTGTCCATGCCCATGGGCATGCTTGGTTCTCCGGATCCAAACCTGGATGGGCGCTATGAGCCCAGAATGGACTGCCAATGGATGATTCAGATGCCAGTCAACAAGGCTATCAACCTGACATTTAACTCCTTTGAGCTTGAGAGCTCCTCTAATTGCCGCTACGACTATGTCAAAGTAAAGAACCCGCAGCCATTGAAATACTGATTACTTTTCTTTCGTTAGAACATGAATTAATTGACTACTGACCATGACACAACATATAGCTATGCTGTGTCATGTTCTCACATGACACAACATATAGCTATGCTGTGTCATGTTCTCACATGACATCTCACATGCAATTATGTCTACAATAGTTGTTGACTTAATTGATTTGCAACACCAATTTGTGACATCGAACAATTAATGAAATGTAGGTGGCAGATAATACATAATTGTTTTATTGGTAAAGTGCTGGTATTAATGAATGATAATTAAAATGTTTATCCTGGATTTGCTGCCATGGTGATGCACTCTTACAATTCATGATGCCAAGAATAATAATCAGAAATAAGACATCAATCATTTGTTAGATACATACTTGTGATACTTAAGTTTTGTTGGACAAAATATACTGTGACAAAAAAGCATTTGCTATTTTATGTTTATGTTTTTCATGTATCTGTTTTTTTTATCAGGTGTATGATGGTGACAACAGTAATTTCCCCCTGGTTGGGACATTTTGTGGAAGCTTCATCCCTTCTTATTTTGTATCGACTGGAAACTTCCTGACTATCCACTTTGTCACTGACAGCTCAGTACAGAGGCGAGGCTTCAATGCTACCTACAGAGCTGTGCCATGTAAGACACTTTCTACTCTCTCTACTACACTGCACACTACACTGCTTCTTTTTCTCTATATATCTTTAAATTGTAAGACGTAATCTGGCTCACTTAAAAATCAATACTCAATAACACCAAAATGACTGTGTTCAAAAACCCATCTGCAACTGTGTCATTGTCTGCAAGTCCAGTCCAGTCATAGCTCACAAGCAGTTTATTTTAACACACTAAAGACGGGTCTCTTTTACTGTTACTCATGTATTCTCCATGGAGGTATCTCTTTGCTAAGAAGGTAATTTGTGATAAATATACCATAAAGTACCCAAATGTTTCAGGAAGAATCTATTCACTATGACACACAATTTATGACAAATAAACCACACAGAAAAAACTCAGCTGCAAATATTTCACGGCTGCTGAATTTGCGGCAGTTGCAACACTTTTTCAAGAAGTTCAAATAACCACTGCCGGTCCAGAGGATGTCAGTGGGACAGTTTGACGTCCTGCTGGGGATGCTAGTGCCGCATCTGAAGATGCAAAGGAACAACTACTGGAATCCTATTAACCCAGAGCAGCATGTGTCTTAGGTAAGTTGTTCTCGGGCCTAAGCTACTATAGTGTACGTTTTCAAACTGACGTAAATTAGCATTCATGCTAAACTCTGGCATGTTTACATTTTGTATTTTTATACAGATGTTCATTAACATACTCTGTGCCGATCAAATAACCAAATAAATAATACGTAGACTTTTTTTTTTAAATATCTGCCTACTCATCCATTTTTTAACTATATAGTCATTACAAACTAAGCATGGTCCGCTGTTTGCTACAATCTGTGGTGATCTTGTTTTAATTTTTGTAGAGCCAGGCACATGAATGTAATTTCGTCAAAACAAAAGAATACTGTATCCAACTGCATAAATGATGATGACCAAAATTTCTTGAACTTAATCTAAATCCAAATCTTTTTAACTGGCAGTCCACAAACACAGGAAATTGTTAACTTGGTGCAAAACTACAATGTTGAACATGTTGTAGACATGTAGCCTATTCATTTTTATCATCTTGTCTATATTTTTATTCAAAGTTATTCATCTCCATTCATCATTCATATTTAGGCAATAAGCTATATTTATTATTTAGATAACACCCTGCCCAGCTCAAATTTGCCCACAATCTCAGGTTTGTCAGGCTTGCAGACCTAATACAAATACTGTATAAGTACAAATATGAGGTACTTTCTACTTTGCTTGGGTGTTTCCATTTTATTCAACTTTTATTATACTATTCCACTACATCTCAGAGGCAAAATCTTTTTTTTTTTACTTGTCTGACAGCTCATAATCATTTACTTTTCAGATAGCAATTTTACAATATTTGTTTCTAAATGAGATTTTGAATTTGAATGTGTGTGATAAACTGAAAGGTGTTTTCCCATCCCAACCCATACATCCTCCTATTTCATAAGCTTAATAAACTATTAAAAAACCCTCTTGGATGAGCAGGAAAATGCATTGTCAACTTGTTCTTTCAACTCATAAAACGTGGCTCTCACAGGACTGCAACACTATAAACATATGATGATCTTATAGAATATGATGCAATATATATATAAAGTAGTTAAAATTAGCAGAATTTTAATCATCTACAGCAGTAAAATGCAACATACACATTAATGCATCAGTCCAAACACATTATATATAATAGTAAAACACTAACAGGGATCATTTTACTGCATAATGAGTACTTGTACTTTGAATACTTTGAGTAAATACTTACATACTTATTAAACCAGTGTCTGTACATCATTTCCTGTAATGTGGATACATTGTAAACTTTGTATGTTGCTAGATTGTTAAAATTATACAAAAACAAGCTATTGACTATAGGCTTTAACCAATAATCAAGCAGTGTTATTTATAGCTAAACTATTATTTTAGTAGTGTAGCAGCCGACTAAGTGTAAACAGTATACCTTCATAATGTCAAAATATAAATAATTTTATCAACAGAAATTAAAAAGAGCACACCACTGCTTTGTCTGTAATAAGTGATTACACCAGGACAAAAGTGCAAATTCAAAAGAATGTTGGTTGGGATTCTTCTAATATTGCAATCATAACTTCCATGTCTATCTCTATATATTGAGAGAATTAGATTATTATTTATTTTATATAAATTAGTTTAGTTAATCTGAACCTGCTGGCAAATGTAGATCAAATTGTTTTCTTGGATTTTGTATATTAGGAAAAGACTAATACCTGTTTTCTCACCTTCCACAGATTCCACTACACCACAACCATCACCTACAGATTTGATCTTGGTGTATCAAATGTGGCTGCTTTGGTCGGCTGTGGTTTAGAGGTAGAGTGGGTCATCCACTAATCGGAAGGTTGTTGGTTCGATTCCCTGCCGCATGTCGAAATATCCTTGAGCAAGATACTGAACCCCAAATTGCTCCCAATGCTGTGTCATTGGTGTGTGAATGTGACTGAATGAGTTAGTTTCTGTTCGATGGGCTTTGCCATCACTGAGTGAATGTGTGTGAATGGGTGAATGTGGCACGTAGTGTAAAAGCGCTTTGAGTGGTCGGAAGACTAGAAAGACACTATACAAATACAGGACACTGACACTTTCATAAATAACTACATGTGCGTGCTGTAAGTGCGCTGCATTGGGAGTCTATGTAAATGATTACAAGTCTTAAGTAGGCACTAATGAGGCGTTTATCATTAGTTTCCGGAATGTGCTCACACACATCCTTTGTTGTTGATTTCTGTGTTTTGTCTTTAGGATATTTTTAATAAATGCTTGTCTTTATACATATTGGCCTGTTTAATATACACAAGAATGAATGATACTAACTTATTTAATGTAGAACTTTAAATCTTTCTGTATCAAGTCTCTCTTATAAATGAATAACACTGATTATCTCATTATCATGGCACTGGTCAGTGGGTGGATACTGTATTAGGCAGTAACTAAACACTGTCCACAAGTTGATGTGTTAGAAGCAGGAAAAATTGGCAGCGTGAGGATTTGGGCCTAATTGTGATGGCTAGATGACTGGGTCAGAGCATCTCCAAAACTGCAGCTCTTGTGAGGTGTTCCCAGGCTACAATGGTCAGTACCTATCAAAAGTGGTCCATGGAAGGAAAAGCGGTGAACCAGAGACAGGGTCGTGGGCGGCCAGGGATGAATGATGCACATGGGGAGTAAAGGCTGTCTCCTGTGGTCTGATCCAACAGACTAGATACTAAAATAAAAAAGTGAATACTGATTCTGATAGAAAGGTGTTCGAACAGACAGTGCATCGCAGTTTGTTCTGTATGGGGCTGCATAACCTTATGACCAGCAGAGTGCCCAGGTAGACTAAATAAATGTTTCACTAAAATGTTTCTAGACAAATATTTAGTGTTACTTTTTATTTTCATCAAACGGAAATGTATTATTTGTTCTTGCCAATTAGCGCTCAGGTGAAACTTTGAAAACTTGCCTGCAAATGGGAATGCTGTTTCAACTGTTGTTGTCATAATTACATAAGTTAACTTATGTACTCTTCGTGATAAGCAGCAATGAGGTTTGTTGGCTGTTTATCTGCTGTGAAGGTGTAATTGATTATTGTGTTTACATGTGTCATTTTCGGTTTATTCAATCAAACTGTAAAGTGTCTAGCTGTATATATGCTTGGTTATAGCACAAGATGTATGAGACATGCATACAGCATTATTGTTGTTAATTTATTTTTTCTTTCTTTAACTCGTCATCACGGGTTGACCAAAAATAAAGCCCTGTATGTTGTTTCTAATCAAGACTTCTTGCCTCATGCCTGTCACTGGAGGAGCTATATGTGTTGATGCTAATTTGACAGTGTTGAAGTCTAATTGTGCAGCTAACATAAATAACTAACTCCACTTTATACTTTTTTGTCCTAATAATGTTGCAACATGATTTGTATTTATGAAATAGGAAGA
>JAGRRF010005588.1:20784377-20811898 GCA_019097615.1 Morone chrysops | reverse complement strand
GAAAAGAAAATATAGCCAGTATCTATAACAGCTTATTAATATGAAACAATTTACCAATGATGTTTCCATCCAGCAGCAGTCAGTGTGAGTCCAATCCAGACAAAATGACACATCTATTGTAACCGACATTAATTGTCCAAAAACATGCTAACATTTCCACTGCTTGGCTAGCAGTGGGGTTAATATTCCAACATGGATGGTTGAGCTGTTGACAGTGAGGAGAGGGAATAAATGAAAATAATTCCTCTCCTCTTACTCTTTAGTTCTCCCGACTTACTTTTCCTTTTCTTCTTATTTTAGCTAACCTCGAACCTCTGAACTTTTTACACTTTTATTGTATGAATTATGTATTATTGTAAAAACAACGAGGCAGACAGACAGACAGCAAACAGGCTGCAAGCTTTTAAAACTCCCGCTCTTCCTGTTCAGTGGTCAAACACTGTGCTGACTCATGCTTTGATTCCCTTACGTTTCAAAATAAGAGCACAGTTATTCAAGGTAACTTTATAACAACCAGGTTAGCTGGATGAGAATGAACTGAATCAGCTGAGCCTGATAGCAACATGTTAGCCATGTTTGAAAAAATACAAGCTTGTAATAATAGTGTCAGCATAATTCTAATAATGACCCTGTTTATCTGCAGGGGGTTTATTGTGTTGTTGATCAGGCTCAATCAATAGCTCAGTGATTATTTTGTTGACAATGTGGGTACCAGAACACACACAAACACAAATGATTACTCCAAACTCAATTTTGAAATGTTTATTTACAGTACGGGACATTAATGTACAAATCTGTTCCCATAGTGACAGAGCTTATTGTTTCATAAACATAAATTTACAGTACAGACCCACAGGAATTGTGGAGTGCTCGCCATCTACAGGTACAGCTTAAAATCATCTGTTTTTATTGCTTCAGAGAGAAGTGAGCCACAGGGAGGTCAGTCAGGAATATGTGAAATGGCTCTTTAAACAGTACTGTTGAATATACCTCTTAAAAACAACACAAATTTGCATTATGTACACACAATTAGAAAACTTCCTCGGAGATATCTGCAATATTTAACAGAAATAAAAAATAAAAAATAAGAGCTAAAAATCAAATAATTCTCCAAGCATGGCACCAAATACAAAATAAGACAAAACACAAACAGGGTTGAGCGAGCAGGAGCTGGTTCTGTTCAGAGGAGAGCAGCACGGACGAGGAAATGGACTGAGACCAACAAACATTTGGCTTCTGATTCAAAAATCGTGAAAAAAGGAAGAAAAGTGAGTAACTTCTCACTGTTTTGCAATAAGTGCGACAAACAGTCCCAACCATTGGCTGTATAGTATGATGGACGACATGACAGCTCCTCAAAAGCGAAGCCAAAATATCAGGATCGCCCCCTGGTGGCTGGTTGCACTATAGGTCATAAACCCTGCCCCTTAAATGTTAGAGGATCGGACAAAAAAATCAAATATTAGACATTGCCCAAGATGGTTTCTGTCATTTTAGGTAGCTCTTATCACACTGATGTTTGTTTAAGCGTTGGGAGGAAGTGGAGACATGTCATCCATCTTTATATACAGTCTGTGGACTCAACTGCAACCCCTTCACTCATCAGTACACATGCACATATATGATGACTGGAAGTGTGGGTGTGTGCTATACACAGTCTTTGCATACAGTAGAGAGACTGCCACGTAACAAAGTAGATCTCTCCATCATCTGGTATCTGGGACAGGAGTTAGTTTGTCACCTTCCCACAACCCGACCTGTCTGTTTCTACGTTGATGTCTTTGTTTCCCAGAATGCCTTTTGCCCCGTGATCAAAACATGACGGTTAAGTGTCTGATACTATAGCCACTTAATTCTTCATTCTGATTGGCTGACAGGAGTCCACTGATTTATAGTAATTGCCATAGATGTGTGGTGTGGACTCTATGGAAGCCTATTGCTGCCACACCAGAAAAAGAAAATTGGATCATCAATTTTATAGTGTAAAACGTTTATTGTTATAACAAGATGTTTAGATATTATTACAAGATACTTTCATGTTCAAATTATTTTCATGTCAAGCTTATCACGTTATTAACAAACAGCTTCCCTATTATAACAATATACTATATCTTAAGTATGTCATGTTTCATGTTATAATATGCTCTGTTTTTCTTTTTCTGGCATGGCAGAAATACACTGCAGTAGACTTCAAGAGACGTTATTCTAGGGAATAATAATAGTTTTAATAATGTGTCAAAAAAGTAAGACACAATTTAGATATATAGCACAAATATTTATTTGAAGAATTTTTTTTTGGGACAGGTCCAGTTACTAGCTGTTCTGGAGCTTTCAGTCTTAGTACAAAATCTTCCTCAGCAGCTGATTGCTCAGTTGATATGGAATTGTAGTTCTTTTCGTTTAGGAGGGTAAATTGTCAGAAATTAAAGATAATATTCATAGGGATGTCTTCATTAGTGTATAATCACTTCAATATAAGATTTGTTAGGTTTTCATTACGGTAGAATGAGATGTTTTTATCTACAGATGCAGCAGGTGGCCTTCCGTGGAGTCTGCCATGTTGAACCACCTTGTTTCTACAGTAGCCCAGGAGGGACAAACCAAACACTGGCTGTAGACAGGCCCTTTTGCGAGTTCCACAGCCACCATCATTTTTCCTACATGCTTCACAGCCTGGTCTCATTCCCAGGTTGTTGAATATCAGCTCGAGCTGTGTTCAGTTACTTGCAATCTGACACTTGACCGCTAGATATCACTAAATCCCACACACTGGTCCTTCAAGCCTGCTATGGTGCATGTTTTGAGCACCCGTTCAATTGGCCTATTCTACAGATGTTTCCCTGTTTGACTGTTGAAAGCGGGGCTTAAATGGCGTCACCAAACACCAAACTCTACTGGAGCTTGTGGAAATATCTCAGTGTGTCACTCCATCTATGTTCGTCCAGTTCAGGGAGAAAATAAAAATACAGCAGCAAACCAAATAAAACACAAGAGACGTGAACCTACTGTAACTGCTTTGGAAGGTAGGTTGGATGTCTGTCAATCATGGTGATGCATTATGGGAGAAATATGTACTTAAAAAATGCACTTAAAATCCAACAGTTTAAATAATATATGTGAAGCGGCATCTGATCATACACATACAGTATATATGGAGTGGAGCTTGTATAATCAGAAGGTCTATGTTTGTTACCATGACAACACTAACTTTTCCTGTCGTGTGGTGGGTGGGGTCAGTAGATGAACTCTCCGGGGACCTCCTGCAGGGCGCTGAAAGGCTCCTCAAACTTGAAACGTTTGGAGATGGCCTTCTGCTCGCCGGCCAGCGCCTCCTTCTCTGAGGTGGAGGCGGAGGACTGGCGACACTGGCCCAGGGTGTAGGCAGCCATGACTATCAGCTCCTCTGTCACTGGGCCTTCCCCCTCCTCCTCCTCATCTTCCTCCTCACCCATGGTCTTACTGCAGGGAGGTTCAGGGCTGCTGGCGGAGCTGCTGGCGGAGCTGCTGGCGGAGCTGCTGGCGGAGCTGCTGGCGGAGCTGGATGCCTCCTGATCCTCTACTGGGAGGATCTCCTCCACCGTCTGGGTTTCCTGAGGCCCCGAGGGCTGGAGCCAGGGGTGTTTGAGACACTGCTCGGCTGTGGCCCGATCCCTAAACAAAGACACACACAGGGACACAGCAGGACATCTCACATTGTGCTTCTGGTCGGTGCTGAATACACGGTATCACAGGACACACTAGTCCACACTGAGGCATGCATGACAACCTCAGCATCTGTGAAATGTGTCTGGACGCCCACTAGGGGTCACTAATGCTTCACAGAAGAGTGTGAGAATGTAATGGGACAATTATGTCTCAGTATATAGTTGTGTAAGTATTACAGGGTTCCCACTCTTATTCCTTTTTTTAATGATGATGAATCATTGAATGAGGTTTATGATGAAGTGTCTCAGCTTCATTACAGGTAGGAGGTCTGTTTATTAGACACTCTTCATGAGTGAATTGACTTACTACAGTTTTCCTCTCACTGGAACATTAATTTGGCCACAGCCTACAAGTAACAATAACAATTTATGGTAACACTTTATATTAAGGTACACATGTTCACTATTAACTAACTGTACTAGGTGCAGAACTGGAGCAGTGCCAATCAAGCAGTATTAGTTTTAGTGAAGTTGGAAGTTATTTATAACAAGACTGTGTGATGTTATACTGTGTTGAAATAAATAAACTAATTGCAGGTTGTTCTGACACATTCAGAATCATTACCGCTTTTTCTGTAACCGGCAGCTACTTAACTACTGGCTTTATTTAACGACTACTAGCCGACTAGGAAAATCTTAAGTCAGTTATGAATGCCTTATTCTGCATTCTACAACTACCAGGCCATTACGAGCCTAGTAGTACATTTGTCATGTACAAATTATTAATTAATATGCTTTGCTTAATAAATGTGGTCTATTCTTAGGTAACAAAACTCAAACGACAAGTGTTAATGGTGTCCAAATGCCTTGTCTTTCTTACTCAGAATATGTTACCCTTTTAAAAAATGGAGCGACACCTGTTAGCTAAGTCAGTGAACTCAAACTGCACTGCTACACACACACACACACACACACACACACACACAACATGCCTCACTTTCCATGATCAGAACCCCAAACCGGCTTTGAAACATCACACTGCACAGTATATCCTACCAACAGTCGAGTTTTAAACTAGGTGTTTCCAAGACTGGAAAACTAGTCTCTAAATGTCCAGGTTTTCCAGGGAAGCCTGCATTATATTTCAGTAAAAGCAAAAAGTACAAAGTATGTATATGTTTAATTTTGTAGATTAAGGAGATGGTGTAGACTTGACCACAAGCTGTTTTCAGAGCATTAAGCAAAATGTACACAGCATTGTGTTCCGGCTCCGTCACGTCACGGTTTCAGTGTCCACTGGAAACTTTTCAGAAGTGGAGCGTCTGTTGTTCAGTGCCCACATTACAGCACACATAATAGAGTTTAGACTTTGCCAGCATCATTTGGGATGTTTGTAATCATAAATACAGTGCATGTTTGCCGATGGTAACTTGCTTTATGGCTGTACTTTAATATGCACAAGCTTTTGTCCCTTCTAAACTTTCTCTATCATCACTCATTCTAAATGTCAGTATAATCCATCTCACAACACAGTTGCAGTCTTTACCCTGGATTTTAACTCTTTATTTTTTCAGATATCATAAAATAGTGATTTTATCAGCAGCTCAGTAATGACTGTTTGCCGGCACAACGTTTACAGTATGAGCCGTGTTCCAATTTTTAGCTGTCTGCCAACAGAAAAGTTCAACAACAAGATTCCATTGCAACATCACCTGAACTGGATGTGGTTTTCTACCCGCAGTTGGTAAAACTTAATCACAGAGAATGTTTATTTCCTTGCCTTTTTTGCTCATCGTTTTTTATACTGTACCTGTTTGACTTCTTTATTTATTTTACTTTATGTAGTCTTTGTATAGCTCTGTAAGTGATTGTTCATTTCGCCTGGTTTTAATCACACATTAAAGGGACTCTAAAAATGAGTTTGTGAATGAATGGACAATGTCTGTCTGCTCATTCTCTTCATGCCTTCTCTAGACAATGTTACTAAGTACCACGTAAGGCTGTGTGTGTTGCGGCTCAGTGTGAGTGGACTGACTGTGGCTGTTTGCGGAGCAGCATCTGGATGAAGGACAGGGAGGCAGGGTCCAGCTGTTGCAGCTCCTCCTCAGTGTAGCTCACATTGAGCTGGGAGATGTTGAGAAACGTCTCCTGCTTGTCCTCGCCCAGGAACGGAGAGATTCCTGTCAGCATCACGTAGGCCAAGACACCAATACTCCTGAGGACATGGAGCACAGTGCAGACAGGGTTAGGGCAGGCTGATATGGAAACACGTACACAATACATTATATACAATAAATTGTACATCTTTGAATGGTAGCATGTTTCCACAAACATTCACGGTTCCTGAAGGCTGAATTGTACTAACTTTGGTGATCCTCTGACTTCTCTTCTAGCGCCACCATCAGGTCAAATATTAATATGTCCAATAATGGTTTATGAGCAAATACCTGCAAGACTAATGACATTCCCATCAGCCTCAGCTGTTTACTTATTGAATGTTAGCATGTTAACCATGGTGAACATGGTAAACATTATCTGCTTCCATCAGAAATACACCATCTGTGTATTCTCCACAGAGCAGACTGGAGAGCCGCTTCTGGTGGAATCACAAGCATTGAGTGTGTTTGAAATACATACTAACATACTGCCTACTATATACCCAGTGAAGTCACTGAAGTATATTCAAGCATATGTCTTCTTTCTCTCGTCAAGGCAGATGACCACCCACCTAGAGCCGAAGGGTCTGTCCGAGGTTTCTGCCTGTTAAAAAACAGTGTTTACTTGCCCCCGTTGCCAAGTGCTTGCTCATGGTGGTACTGTTGGGACTCTATTTGAAAAGTGTGTGCCCCTGTTGCCAAGTGCTTGCTCATGGTGGTACTGTTGGGTATCTGTAAATGTTATAAGGAGTTCGTCGACCAACCACCTAGAGCCGAAGGGTCTGTCCTAGGTTTCTGCCTGTTAAAAGGCAGTTTTTCCTTGCCTCTAGAGCCGAAGGGTCTGTCCGAGGTTTCTGCCTGTTAAAAGGCAGTTTTTCCTTGCCCCCGTAAAGGCAGTTTTTCCTTGCCCCCGTGCCAAGTGCTTGCTCATGGTGGTACTGTTGGGTCTCGAAGTGCTTGCTCATGGTGGTACTGTTGGGTCTCTGTAAATGTTATAAGGAGTTCGGTCTAGAGCCAAAGGGTCTGTCCTAGGTTTCTGCCTGTTAAAAGGCAGTTTTTCCTTGCCCCCGTTGCCAAGTCTTGGTGGTACTGTTGGGTCTCTGTAATTGTTATAAGGAGTTCGGTCTAGACCTGCTCTATGAGGGTCTGTCCGAGGTTTCTGCCTGTTAAAAGGCAGTTTTTCCTTGCCCCCGTTGCCAAGTGGCCTGTCCGAGGTTTCTGCCTGTTAAAAGGCAGTTTTTCCTTGCCCCCGTTGCCAAGTGCTTGCGGTTTGTCCGAGGTTTCTGCCTGTTAAAAGGCAGTTTTTCCTTGCCCCCGTTGCCAAGTGCTTGCTGTGGTGGTACTGTTGGGTCTCTGTAAATAATGTTATAAGGAGTTTGGCCTAGACCTGCTCTATTAGGTTTCTGCCTGTTAAAAGGCAGTTTTTCCTTGCCCCCGTTGCCAAGTGCTTGCTCATGGACGTTTCTGCCTGTTAAAAGGCAGTTTTTCCTTGCCCCCGTTGCCAAGTGCTTGCTCATGGTGGACTGCCTGTTAAAAGGCAGTTTTTCCTTGCCCCCGTTGCCAAGTGCTTGCTCATGGTGGTACTCTTAGGTCTCTGTAATTGTTATAAGGAGTTCGGTCTAGACCTGCTCTATTTGAAAAGTGCCCTTTGTAAATGTTATAAGGAGTTCGTTGCCAAGTGCTTGCTCATGGTGGTACTGTTGGGTAAGCAGTTTGGTGTAGACCTGCTCTATTTAAGAAAGTGTCCTGAGATAACTTCTGTTATAAATTGGTACCATACAAATAAAATTGAATTGTATCACATGGCTTATCGATCACAGCAAACTCCCTCAATGTAATATTTCCATTATAATTTCAAGGCAGATCAAAGTAAAAAGGGGGGAGACGGGGCAGTAAAGGCTATTGTTTGCCAGGAGAAGGAGGATGGTACTTTCTTGTGTTTGTAAGTTATCTTGCCTATATAAAGTTTACCTAAAGCAGTGCTTAACTAAACAGAATAAATACAGAACAGTAGACAAAAATGTTACAGAAGTCGTCTGCTGCGTTGGCTACAGTGGTCGGTGTGACTGTGTGAGAGAGGGGTCTGTGAGCGGACTGGCCGGCTGGCGAGGAGCCCCTCCTGGCTGGCTTGCTAGTTAACTAGCTTGTGCTTCTGGAGCTTCTCAACTCCAAAAACGTTTAGCACTTTCACCAGCAATTTTTGTACAATTGCTGATATTCGCAACCTGCACAGTTGATTTCTTCATTCAAATATTCTCCAAAGGGAATTTTGTGGTAATCCACCATTGACCGATCAGAAAAGACGCAATGCATTATGGGGTGGTTGAGTATGTGAGTATGAGTATTAATTCCTCAATTACTTAACTTAGTATAAATAGTATGTTGGTATGTGATTCTGTGCCAAGAACTTGACATGGCCACCAGAGCTGATCGCCTGGTGGAATCAAGCAGTCCAAAAAGTAAAAAAAGAGCACCACTATTTATTCATTGGAATAATAAGGGGTTTTCTCACCACATATCTGTTGCTGTGCTTATGGGCTCATAGTTTAGAATCTCAGGAGCTGAAAACAAGCACACAAACATATGAGTTACTGCTCAGAATCCTATCAGTTCAAAAGTGAGGTGACAGAGGCGAGGTTGAGCACCAACTCACCGACATATTCTGGAGTTCCCATGATCTCTCTGAGCTCCTGGTGGCTGCTGACCATCCTGGACAGACCGAAGTCCACGATCTTGATGTCACCCAGAGGAGAGCTGCTGGTCAGCAGGATGTTCTGAGGCTGACGGGGACATTGCGGCACGCACGTTAGTGTTAGATAGGAAACACATATCTACTCTGCTCTGTGTCACCATTTTCATACAGGATACAATCACTTGTGGTACAGTTTTATAGGTTTATAGTCTATATTCACATCAGTGGTTTTATTTCTGATGGATGCAACTATAGGTAGTGCATTCGACACTGCAGTAGGTAACTTTGCTAAAAATAACTTTTTGTCATACTGGTTGTTTGATTCTAGCAAATGTAATTAAAAGCAGTAGGAGGAGCCAGAGGAACCAGATATTTTTTAGATGAACTGTATCATGCCCTACTGGCAGGATATAGTGAAAGTTTCAGAAAACATGACCTACTGCAGCTTTAAGCCACTGGTACATTCTGCTTTTTATTGGCTGCTTTGTCCACTATGTCTCAGAATGTTCAAAATGGATCTTTACAAAACCTTGCTGAACACCATTGCCAATTTAGTTAGTACAGAGAATGAATGAGGTTTTATCTGAACTCACTGGTTCTTTTTAGACATCATAAAGAATGAGAGGAAATGACTGCACTGTACAAGAAAAGTAAAATAAAGGCGGTTAGGGAGAATCATGTTTGTGTGTGTGACCACTGACCTTCAGGTCGAGGTGGACTACGTTGTTCTGGTGGAGGAAGGAGACTCCCTCCAGGATCTGCCTCATGAGCCTCTTCACGTCCTCTTCGCTGAAGGCCTCATCCTCCCGATCCGACACACACTGGTTGAAGATCTCACCTCCAGCCGCACTGCACACACACACACACACACACACACACAGATGTAGACCATTCATTAGATTACAATGCAAAATTTGAAATCCTTCAGTCTAATAGTTTTGTAGATCAGCCATAAGCTTTATTTCCTCTGCTTCACCTGTGCAAAGTCGGGGAGGGCTGGATCCTATCCCAGCATGCACTAGGTCACTGGTCTAACACATAGACACATTCATGTGTAATTTAGTGTTTGAGTTTGGACTGCGGGAGGAAGCCGCAGCACCTGCAGGTTACCCAAACTACCATGTGAGTTCCCCGTTTCATCCACAACCTCACCGAAATGACTGAGCTGTCCCACGTCAGGTTTTTTATGGCGAATCCCATGAGAAATAATCACAATCTAGCCCTATTGTGTGTGCGTGTGTGTGTGTTATGACTTGCCAGAGGCAGTGGCAGAAATAGCAGCACCTCCAAATATAGCAAACTAATTAGGAACTTCTCTTGAACGAGGCCGTTTGTACTGATGACTGATCACTCTCTCTCCACTTCTCGCGTGAGAAAACAGGCTCGCGATCACAGAGTAAACAGCAAACATCCGAAATACTTCAGCTACTGCCCTCCTTAAAGCACCTTTCATTTCCTCTGACCTGAGATAAACTTTGATGGATAAACTCAATTAGACCGGTTGCATGATTGAAAAAGAGAGAGGGGCAGTCAGGAATAGACAAGGCGTCCCCTCAGGGTGCTGGTGAATTAGGCTCTATCTCAGAGGAAAGGTGGAGGTGGGGGGGGTGTTTTGGTTTTTCAAGGTGAGAAGGAAAGGCCTTTAAGCCAACTAGAGAGAATAAAAACACTGGCAAGACAGGCTGGAGGTCAGACCTGATGTATGGTAATCAAAGTCAAATAGTTCCCCGCAGAACCTCCATTATACACACACACGGTTGTTCTTGCATAGTCTGTTTTCCCTCCTGGAAAGAAATGTTTAGTGCAAGTCAACACACAAAGCTTTTATTTTCCTTTCAGCCTGGAACATATTTTTCAGTGTTTGGTTGCACTGTAGCAAAGTCAATGTGCCCCTGTGCTCCTAGATCTCAGCTAACACTTTAGGGCAGAGGTCACTAACTTTTACTATCAAAGGAGCAGATTTTGGCAAAAAAAACAAAAAAAAAACAAAAACAAAAAAATAGAGGAACAGGCGGCAGGTTAGGATGTAATGTATGACGCTCATTTTAGTTAGACGAATGATTTTAGCTTCTGGTTGAAAGTTGCTTGTTAGTTACTAGAAAAATCTAATCCCTCGGTGATAACATCCTGTAGAAATTCCATCTGTAAAATCATACAAGCCATAGCATTCAATCTTAAAGGGCCCTGAACTCACAATGTTCCCCCCGTTACTGTCACGTCAGCCTGAGCTGAAGCTAAGCCTGAAAATTAGCCTGACCGGTACCAGACTAGTTTGGAGGGTTAGGTTTCCATGGTTACTTAGGTCAGACTCATTTAAACCTGCTCAATTTTAAAGACAATTTCCTGGAAATAAACGCCAGGTTCAAGCAGTCTTCTCACACACACACACACACACACACACACACACACACACACACACACACACACAAACTATTTTGTCGCCCTGTTGTTTTACGAGAAAGCAGTGTGTGTGTAATGGAGGAAGTGCCATAAACCAGACGGCACAAGAAGAGAATCATTATTAATAATTAGGTCAGCTGAGGTGTGTGTGTGTGTGTGTGTGTGTGTGTGTGTGTGTGTGTGTGTGTGTGTGTTAAGTGACTTTCTAATCTGTGCCACCCTTTGCACACACCTGCACGTGCATTAAACTGTTGGAAGGAAAGTTCATTCCTCAGCGGGTCAGACAGAAGCTAATCCAGTCTGACAAACAGAAAACAACAACTAAACACTTCCTATTGTACCCGCCCGGTCCCACACACTGGAGCTTTACTTAAAGACTGTAAATATATGAACTTAATATTCAGTTAAGTGTGGGAATCTGGCGGGATCTGGGTTATCTGGCCTATTGGTCTACCTGGTCTATTTACCTCATATATGAGATGGTATTGGTATTTCATAGGGGGTATGAATATTGATACACTTGATACCATGATATTATGTTTTGTGATATTGTGTTGATTCTCAAAAAAATTATGGATTTTTAGCTTACATTCAGATGTTTATTTTGTGTTGTGTTTAAACCCTTGGCTCAACTAGGATCCAAGTTGAATTTTAGTAAATAAAGGTCAACACAATAGCCACAAAAATATTCATGCAGTGGCTGGATGCCCACAGTTTGAGAGACTGGTGTATATAAAAAGAGAAAACATTTAGATTTACATTTAGTTCAAAGTTTTAAATGCTCTTTATATGTATGATGGAAAAAGGCAAAGATATCTGTTGGACAATTTAATGATGAAAAAAACAGTGCAGCAATATATTGCAATAATAAAACTGATACATGTTGGCTATAAAATTGTGCTAAAGGCTTTTTCAAAATATTTTGAGGATTGGTTTCAATTCTGTAACCTCAGCAGCGCAAAGACATGGCTGTCCTTCGAAACTGAGTATGCACTATCCTGTTTAAAATCAGAGGTGTGGCAGCTAAGCTAATGTAAGATAACAGACAAGATGTGGCCAGAGACATGAGGCCATTTTCAGTATCTGATACAAAGAAAAGGCCATATGCATTGTTTTGCACAGTTTTTCATTTATTCAATTTAGTAATTTAACTTGATAAAGAAAACATATATGTTGTAGATTATTATCTGAGAAATAAAGGAATCTTTTTCAATCATAATGTATCTTCAACCTCAGTTTGAGAAAATCACATTGTGAAGCCAGTATCGTGAATCTTGAGTTAAGCACGACAGTTTCATGCATAGGAAGACAGAACGACATAACACAGCATGCTCAGTAACAACAGGCTGCCAGGAATAAACAAATCAACTTTCTAAATGAATCTGTTAAATAAACATTTTGATTGAAGACCCAAGAAGCCTCACTAAATGGGTCATTCGCACTAGCAGAAGCAGACACGCACAGACTAAAAAAAACTTTCCATTGATGCGACCCCAAACAAAAGCAGACAGGCCTGAGGCCGGCCAAGGTTTGATTGACAAGTAGCTAATGTAATTAATGAAATCAGTGTTGTATCAGCCACCCGTTACCTCAGATGGTTAAGTAAAAAAAAGAAAAAGAAAACATAAACGTCACCTGACCTACATAATGTGCTTCAGTCATACATCCCATAAACACAAACACACACACACACACACACACACACAAACAACAGGGGAATGGGGAGGGTCTATAACAATTAAAAGACAGGGCAAATATGAAAGTACTGGGTATTCCTTTACGAAGACGCCTCACAGGCACCCACACAGACAGTGGGCAGAAAATTGCTAATTGCCCCACCATAATGATGGTAGAATGAGATGCACCAACAGAAACGGGTGAGGAGGAAGGCACCTCCACAAAGGACAGTGGAGACAAAGAGATACAAATGTGCGTTACAGAGAGAGGGTGAATGATAAAGTCAGAGTGAGGTCAAGTGAACGCCTCACACTCATGCTGTATTCAGCAGCTAACAGCCAAAATGCCTCAAGTCTGACATCACCTGGGGTAAAAATGAGCGGTGGGCCCCTATTGAGCCGACCATGCACATGATCACTGAGACCCATTTTACCCAGAGACCCAGGAACTAACCAATATTTTGTATGCTGGGATACATTTCCCCAAGTTTATGATTATTCAATTAAACACAAATGTATTTATGCATATGCACCATGTGAGAATTATATCTTATTTTACACTGGAGTTTTTATTGTGCTTTAGTGATTGCTGAACACTGTGAAAGGTTTGGGAAATTCAATTAACTTTAAATAAAACAGGATCTGGGGATCCATCATCCATTCCAATTAACAGATAAAAAAAATTAAAATCCTGATAAAAAGCTATAAATAATTCATGTGATATTTTGTAGGGACTTGGCTTGGGAACCAGAGGGTCGCCAGTTTAAGTCCAGCATGGACCACAGTATAGAGTGTGGACTGGTAGCAGAAGAGGTGCCAGCTCCACCTCCTGCCCCTGAGCAAGTCACCTCTGCACCTAACCCTTACCTGCTCTACCAGCTCTTCTACTTTAAATACAGTTTAAACACAAGATGTACTTTGTGTACATTTAATAGATTCAAATCTGCCTCACGGTCATGGTTATGATTGATCATCTGGCACTTGTACTTGATGCCTTATTTATAAATACGCAGAATTTTCTGCTTTTGTTTGACACTTATTTCTTATTTTCTGGCTACTGTGACTCACTCAAGTCTGCAGTATATTCCTACTGGCAATAAATTCCCCACCAACAATGAATGTACCTACTAACAAGTATTGTGTGTGTATCAGAGCCTGATATATCTTCTTCCTCTGTGCCATAGAGCTCAAACTATTAAAACACACATCAATGAGCCACATCGATGCACTGGGTCACATGTTCCTTTATTACCATGAACACACGCACACACACACACACACACACACACAGTAGTTTATTTTTTAACTCACTCCCAATTACACTGTCCTGCAGCCCCGAATACTCACTGGAGCACCAAATTTGGATTAATCCGCTGCTGAAAATAGTGCCCCAAAAACGCACTATTCCCTCCTGTTTAAGAAACTGCTGATCAAAACTAAATGAAACGTATGAAATATAACTGTCCCCCTCCACGGCCCCCCTCCAGTCAGAAATCAGTGTTTCCTCTTGTTTCTACAGTTTGATGTTTGAATGATGTATCTGCAGAGTTTGACACTAGAAGGATGTTTTCACATTCATCTGCTCAAAGTGGAAAGTTTTATTCAACATCTGATTTTAAGGGGCGGGGCCTACTAGCATGATTTGTGACATCATAAATAGTTTGGAAGTCAGTCCTAGTCCAGTATGCAACTTGTACAGTGTGATGTAGAAACTTGAAGCCACCAGTGCTCATCGACTGAGAATGGACTTTACAGTGAAGTAGGAGACATCTTGTGTCCAACAGGAAAACTTTAAAAATGAACAACATTTGTATATTCAGAGATTCTGCAAGTTTTATTGAGGAAGAAGGAGGAGATGGGTTTTTAAGGATTTTAATGCAGACATTTTAGAGGAAATTAAGATTGACTAACACGTTGCTGGTTTTGAGAGTTTCATGGGATTTGCTGACAGTAAGGAGATTATAGGACAGCAGAACCTTTATGTGTGACACTGACCAGCAGTCGACAGAACACTTCAATAAAAGAATCTATACAGTTCAAAGGCAGTTTGTTGGTGTGAATATTAAGTCGATCTGAGCCGTCAAGTCATATTTTTTCCCCTTGTGTGACTCTCTCTCTGGGCGAGCGGCCACGCTTTGGCTGGTCACGTGCGCACGTGCGCCTCAACTGACATAATGAACTCTGAGCTGGAGCTCAGCCAGCAATGAGGCCATGGAGCTCTCTATCGCTCTCATTCATCCTCACTGGACGCCTTCCTCTCTGTTTAACTGTTCTCTCCATTGCCCTCTAATTTACACTACTCTCTCTCTCCTTTCTCATCCCTCTCACTCTTCATCTCCATCTTTCTTTCTCTCACTCCCGGCCTGAATAAAGCTTTGGTCTCTTTTTTCCTCACCCCCTCTCTCCCTCCCTCCCATCATAGCATGAATAGTTTTCTATGTCAAGTTGACCCTCATTCGTAGAATACCCCCCTCCCCATCTACTCCTCCATCTATCTTTCAAATCCTCCATCATCACCACTTGCCCCACTGCCCGAAATATGTCAGCTGTCAGCCAAATAAAAGATGGGGAGAAAAAAAGACAAGAGTATGTTGTCAACATCCCTCCCCAGAAAGAATGAAAGCATTCTGCTCTACTTCCCTTCGATATAAAAAAAGCACAGGCCTGGGGGTGGGGGGTGCTGACACGAGCTGAGCTGTAGCAGTCACACAGGGATCACCTTCATCCCTTCTTTATGATTAATATCATGGTATCACACATCAGACTTCAACTATCTTTCCTTTGGTTGGTTATAAGTGTTACTGATCTATTTATTAGCTGATATTGTTGCTATTTTATTTTATATTCAAATTTATATTTATCTGTCATCTCCATCCAAAACATGCAAAACACTGTAAGTGCCATATATTTGAGTGTATTTGAATAACTTGAGGGCAACGGAGGGTAAATTAAAATGATAATTGAAGTGATGGTTGAAATAATTACTGAAAATTACAATTAAGAGACAAAAGTTAAATGGAATGTTAAGGGATGACAACATAGATTATTTCCAGGATATTTGGTTATATTGATTCATTTCCAGGTGTTCCAGGACACGTGGGAACCCTGACAGTATAATGCCTTTTACCCGCACCTAATTCAATTTACTTCATTCAAGATCAGTGTGACAGTTTCAAGCAAACAAATATTTCTCATATTTCTGAATGAACTTTTGTACATTTGAGGAATTATATAATGGGTTTACTACACCAACCGAACTGTAATAACTTCCTGTGTGAGTATGCTTTGGTCTGTGTTCGTGTGTGTGTGTGTGTGTGTGTGTGCCCACTGACTGTGTGTGTCCGTGACAAAGAGCACTATCCTCATTCAGGGCAGCAGTTAATTCTGGGATTATCCTTTTTATGAACAATGTCTCAGGGACTGGGATTATGGACTGAGGTGGGGGAGGATTGGGCCGACTGGGGCATTTAAAGGGGCATTTATGGGATCTCCTTAACAGGACAGATTGCATTGTATGGCATGTGCTGCTGACAGCACATAATCCTGTAAAACACTACAATCCTCACAGCACTGGCAGCCTCTCTGCTCTATTCATGCATCCCCCCATGCAAACACACAGTGGAATTAGAGAGACAGACCAAGTGGACCAATAGCCATTCATTTCCACTCTAAACTAGAACATTAACGTATCTCTGCTGGTTTTACTTGTGAAAGTCAATAGAGTTTTAAAGCAGGAGGAGCAATTGTCCTGGTTCCCGAAGTAAAAGTCTCAGATCTTTTTCAGACCATTTTCGTGACCGCAGTAGGAGAACTTGCGTGCATGGAGGGCATGAAGCTCTTCTTTGTAGGTCATCAGTTCAAGTTTACCATTCTACTTGCCTCTAATACCATGGAGAAAACAGTTGTGTTTCTATATTAAGGAACTAGCAAGTACACTTTTGGCTTTTAAAATGTAGCTCAGTCTAATGTGTTTTTAACATATGTAATGTACTGTTTAATATTGTTTTGCTGATTGATGTTCCTGTATGTACAGTGTCTGAGTATTTAGAAAGCGCTTTTAAATAAAATGTATTATTATTATTATTATTATTATTATTACTACTACACCATTATATGTAATCTGTATCTGTTCAACCAACTAAATTATCTGTACTTGTGTCTGTACTCTGAACAGGAGGGGTTAAACTGGAAGTGGGTGAACCTTTTGGAAGTTCTTCATTTGTTTTGTTTTTTGTCCGCCTTTTGATTGCCTTTTATTGATAGGGACAGCCGCAGATAGACAGGAAAGGGGGGTAGAAAGAGAGGGGATGACAAGCAGCAAAGGGCCACAGGTCGGATTCGAACCCTTGGCCGCTGCAGCAACTCAGTATATGGGTCACCAGCTCTATCAACTGAGCTAACTGGGCACCCTTGATAATCAATTCAAGCGTAAAACTGATATGGTTTGAAGTTGAAAATGACTATTAAGAAGAATACTTCCACAACCAGCAGCTTTTGCCACTAGCCAGCCTGTAAAAACCCTTCCTTCATCCCTTTCAACAATCAATCCAGCTGACCTCCAGTTTCAACAAGTCGTTTCAATCTCACCCCCTCGAACATGATCTAATGCTATAAAACAATCTATTGAAGGTATCTGGCACTGCATCATTTACAGTGCAAGAGCCTTGTAGGACATTTGTACTGTTTTATTGCCCTGCACTTCACCGTCTGTGTGTAGAGGTCATAAACGACAGATGACAGCTGATCCAGAATGTGTCAATACCATCTAATCTAGTGGTTTGCCCTCAACTGTTTGAACACAGACTCTCCTCTGTGTGTGTGTGTGTGTGTGTGTGTGTAGTGGGGATTCTGGGTGTCACTATGGTGAGAAATGCAGGCAAAATCCAATATGGCATGTGGTGGGAGAGAGAGAGAGACAAGGACCTTCTTGATTGGCCTTGGTGTGCCATTAACAAACACTGGCACTCACACACACTCTTGCACGCACACACTATGGGAACCAGGTCAAGCATGGGCTGGGTATGACCACGGAGATGAGATCATCGACAACTGGTGCAGCTACTGTAGTCAACACCGTACAGTATTGTGTGTGTGTGTTTGTGTGTGTGTGTGTGTGTGTGTGTGTGTGTGTGAATCTCACATACTGGGTCAAACTGAGCTGTACTCCAGGTGGTTGTTATTTAGTGTTACTGATGGATTTAACACATCAAACTGCTGTCAGTGCCCTTCACCTCTCAGCCATAAGCCTGGGACAGTGGAAACCCAATCCACCCATATTCTACAACACAATCTGTGTGTGTGCATGTATGTGTGTGTGTGTGTGTGTACACAAAAGGACACAGGCGAGGCACATTGTTGGAATAGCTAGTGTTTGCTGGAGCATTTAAGTTTGGCCTGATGCTCTGCAAGACTAAAAACAGCTATACTACTTCCCTTCTCACACTTTTCCTTTAAGAATATCACACTGTTTATGTCCTGTGGGTTTTCTATGTTTAGTCACAAGAAAGAACATAAAACTCAACTGTGTACTAAGCAACCAAATGGAACACTACAAACCAATAATTACAACCAGTATTCACACACACAGGCACGAGTAACTTCTGACAATCAGGGAGAGAGAGCTGAAAGGAGTGATTATGGCTATTCATGAAAGCCTCAAGGAAGGATGGGGAAGAAGGAAAAACAAAGTTTTTCACAGTAGACATTTTGAATGTCATAACAGGAACAAGTGACACTAAAATTATGATAGCTGCATCCTATTTAGGTTCACTGGCATAATGGAATGGAACCATCATTAATATTAGGGCTATGTATTAGAAAGAATCTGGCAACACAATACGTATGGCGATACAGGGGCTATATATTACAAATTAATACATAAAAAATCTATTTTAGGAAAACTTGTACATATACATAAAAACGTTAAGGTTTGTTTGTAAATGTGTTTTCTCACAGTTGCTGTAACATCCGACATCAAAGGGCTCAGTTTGTTTATTTACACTGCTATCTAACATTTGGGGGTTTATATACGAAAACGGATACAGTATTTTTGATAATTGATACAATATCACAAAATAAATTATCGTTAAACAATATTTTTGGATATTTTCTTACACTCGTAGTCAATACGTGTTCTTCTCTCACACCCAGTGAGCTAGCTGAGGGATGCGCAATAATTATCAGGACAGATAAATTATCAGCCAATAATGGGAAATTTATATTATTGTGAATTGTTGGGTGTTTGTATCAGTGAAGGTCTTTTTTAAGCCGATGTCAGATGGGGTCAGGAGGGTCACCAGCTCAAACTTTAGAGCTGTTTTTTAGTTTTGGGTCCACCCCAGCTGTCAGATGACAATCATTATTTCATGCACACTCTCCTTGCGCCTGTATCATGAATGTAAAATGAATGGCTAAAAATATATAGATTTTCCCACTCATAGCAGACTTCTGGGCTGTAAACACTTACTGATAGTAGTAACTATACTTTGTTTCTACAGCTTTTTGTCCTATTTCAGTTGTGTGATTATTGCATTTTACCTATCACTTTTTGTCGTCTGTCACGGTTTTGTCACATGAAAGAGTAGTCATGGTTCTCTTTATGTTGCTTGTAATTAAAAACTCTTTCATGTGAACATGCTCATGACTGGGTAGGAAAACCCACATCTGAGGCAATTAAAACCCTATCAAGGTTTGTGAGTATCCAGAATTACCAAAGGGTTTGAAGTTTCCAACTATTTGGCACATGTGCATATTTCTGGCTGCTTTGAGCGCTTTGGTGTCCTGTGCTGGTTGGATACTTACAACTCCAGGACCAGCACCATCTCAGAAGCCATCTCATAGACCTGGTGGAGGTTGACCACCCGGAGGCTGGCTGTGGCCAACTCCAGCACTGCAATCTCATGGATGATCTCCATCCGGCAGTCTTGGCCTTTCCGTCTCTTCCTCATGAACTTTGCGGCGTACTCGTGGCCCGTGCATTTCTCAACGCACTTCCTGACCACAGCAAACTTCCCCCTGGAAGACAAGAAGAACACCAGTACAACGGCCATGCTTAGGTAAGGATGCTTGGACTCCCATTGTGCTAACAGGTTCTGTCATGGCTCGATGTTATTCCAGTCTAATTCTAATACCATGCTACTCCTTCTAAAAGAGACCATAGACTTGTCTTCTGAATTCTGTTCTTTGGTTGGTGAAGTGGATTCATCAGACTTTAATTATTAGGAATTAACAGATTCATCCAGAATAAAATAAAGAGAGGGACCAAAATCATGGAGGAATATCAGGAATGCAAAGGTCACAAATTGATTTAAGTTGAATCATAAAGTCGGTCGGTACACTGTTACAAATATTTACAATGGACAATTTCTGTAATATTTTTACATTTCTTTATTATGTGCTATAGAAGATCTCTAACCAATAGAAAATATGGCCCATTCAATAAAATTGAGATCCAAGCTATAAGCAAGCAAGCAAATTGTATTTATAGACAATATAGTTAGTATATTATTATTTTTACTTGTATTATTACTGCGGTTACTATCATTACTATAATCACTGCTTATTGTCCCCCATCAACGTTGTTGTTACTATTAGTGTAGCTGTTGCTACTGTTGTTGCCGTGCACCTGTCTGTCTCTATGTCTGTCTGTCTGTCTGTCTGTCTGTCTGTCTCTCACCCCAACTGGTCGAGGCAGATGACCACCCACCTAGAGCCGAAGGGTCTGTCCGAGGTTTCTGCCTGTTAAAAGGCAGTGTTTACTTGCCCCCGTTGCCAAGTGCTTGCTCATGGTGGTACTGTTGGGACTCTATTTGAAAAGTGTGTGCCCCTGTTGCCAAGTGCTTGCTCATGGTGGTACTGTTGGGTATCTGTAAATGTTATAAGGAGTTCGTACCCCGTCGCCAAGTGCTTGCTCAAGGTGGTACTGTTGGGTCTCTGTAAATGTTATAAGGAGTCGACCAACCACCTAGAGCCGAAGGGTCTGTCCTAGGTTTCTGCCTGTTAAAAGGCAGTTTTTCCTTGCCCCGTTGCCAAGTGCCTGCTCATGGTGGTACTGTTGGGTCTCTGTAAATGTTAAAAGGAGTTCGGTCTAGACCTGCGCTTGCTCGTGGTGGTACTGTTGGGTCTCTGTAAATGTTATAAGGAGTTCGGTCTAGACCTGCTCTATTTGAAAAGTGTCCTGAAATAACTTCTGTTATGAATTGGCGCTATACAAATAAAATTGAATTTAATTGAATATAACAAGTCTAATGCCGTGTCTAAAATCACTCTCTATTAACTATACAGAGCACTGTATTTACTGTCTGTCATTTTATTGTGTGTAAATATATCCACTATACAGTGCCCTCAGCAATTCCAGAGTACAGGGTACAAGATTATATACGTAATATCTTTTTTTTAACTTGCTCAGTTGGGCAAATGGATGAGGAATCTACTGGCTGGACGTTTATTTTTACTTGCCCCTATACAAATAGTTTTATTTATTAGCAGTAATCAGACCCTCTAGCTGCGTGCAAGCAACATGCTGTCAGCTCTTATTATGACGTTCCAGCACAATGCCTCCCAACTAAACTCCTGTTTCCTGGATCAGTGAAATGCTAACTTGCACTTCAGCTCATAAACCTTACCATTGCCATTCTCTTAGAGTGTCCGACTGACACAATCAAAAGGATTAAAAGAAAGTGAGATGGCTCACTCTTTACCAACATAAATCATAGACGTGTTTCATTCTTTTTTAATTGGGCAAGTGAGTCGCTAGATTTACCAGCCCGTAGTGAGTAAGTTTACTTGCCTTATTGTTGAGCCTTTAAGTACACTGGAATTATGCTTTAATGTAGGAAACAAGTTTTTAAAAAGTGATCATCAAATACACCAAAATCTATCAAAATAAACTAAAGAACTGTAAAGAAACTGCCTAGTGAAACTGGAAAGTAAAAGTAGACTTTATTAAACTGTAGGCAGGATAGAGGAGGAGAGACTAGTTATTGCTTAGAATGACACTGGCCAGTTTCCCAGGCAGAGACTGGCTTCAAGTTCAGAAAGGGTACATATTTGGTGTTAATGCTGGGTTTAAAACATCATCAGCAGTGTTGCCCTTTCTATTTCTATCATAACCGTCTGGCCTGACCCAGTTCTTTTTCCAGGCTAGAAGGTGTTCCTGTGTTGCGGACCACAGCTCTGTGTGCGCACACATGTGCATGCTGCCCAGGGGAAATCCTCTGAAGTGCAGCTGGTGATGGAGATGACAAGCCCACATTGTGCCTTCCCTCGGGCTACTGTTGGCAGTCCATGCTCCAATAATCAGCAGCAGCACCCTGGCTGAACCTGACCCATCCACAGCCAAGACTCACACTGGCACGCCAAAACTGCTCCCCTTGCTTCTTATAATGTGGTTAGACTTGACATAAAGACAGCTGTAGAAATATATAAAGATCTGGACAAATAGAAAAACTTTTGTCCTTTATATAAGTTGTCAAAAGCACACATGCTACTGATTCAACCTACTTTAAACAGATGCAGAAAGAACAGGGGTTAAGAAAAAGAAGACGCTGAAATTGGATCTATCAATTATGGATGTTTTTTCTTGGTCTATGAGCCACCAAAGAAAAACAGTGTTAAGTTTCAGCAAATGTTGGGCTTGTTAACCATCCAGGGGGTTTAATGCAGACCAGCTCAGCAGGTTGCCATTTAGTACTCTGCTGGATACAAAGCCATTGTTCCATTCTGATTTGATTGGTTGCCCTCTGTTCCTGCATACTGAGTTATTCCCCAGAGACATACAGTATTTGAGCATTCAGAAGTGGTCGCTTCAGACCCAGTATTATTTAGTATCATCCCTCTCCTAAACACTAGAGCCTCTTTAGGTTAGAAGGTTGTTTAAATTATACTGGCACTGCAAAAAATTACCAAAACTGGAAGGACAAATAATAAGCATTATGAGGACAGAACCTATATAACTGACTACTAACTACGAGAAGACACTTTTTCATACACTACAAACTGGATTGTATAGGTTGAGCAAGCAAACCTCATGCACTGGATATGTCCCTGTACCTACGTCAGATTTTCACCAGCTCTTGATTGGCTTGTGTTTTACATGCTCATTTTACAGTTTTTCAAATCTTCATCTGAAAGAAAGAATTACTCTTCAGATTAAACCAAATAAAAATGTCTAGAAAATGATGTTCTCATAGCAATAAAGACGTGATTGGATTAACGTATGACACACCATTTCAAACCTATCACGGTAAATGATGCCTTTCAGTTGAATTTAAGCTGGAAATGTTTCAACTTTTGTAAAAACAAAAGTGCTGTTATTCAGAATTTATTTGACATATTCACTACACACTACAACAGTGAGATCAAAACAGTATGTAAACACCAGATGCTACACCAGATACCCTATTGGCTGTAGGCTGAGCAAGCAGAAAGACGTTAGTTTCTGTTGTTGAGAGAACACAGTGCCTGACATACAGTAACTCTCATTAAAAGTTCTGACTGCATTTTAAAAAAAAAAAAAGCAACAAAAAACTTGAGGGTCTTCAGGACTTTCACAAAGAAGAGTATTATAATCACTCTGTGCTCCAGGGCAGGTGGAACATAAAATGATAGTGATAACAACAACAACAACAACAAAACAGATATCTAGTATTTCATTCCATTCTTTATGAAACCATAGCTAAGAGCAAGAACAGAAGCTGTAAGATTAAAACACAATGCGTGAGACTGTGTGGTAGCTATAAAAGACCTGTATCAGGGTACACAGCATGACAAGCAGCTCTGGGCCAGAAGCACTAGACTGGACTGCTTCATCCTCAGCTGGCCTCATGTGATAGTCATGGGGCCGATGCAGCCGAGAGCTACAGATTGCCCACGCTATTTCTCAGATGGTTTGTGTCATTATTTTGGCTCACTACTTTTCTTCATTTTGTGTCAACAAAGTCAATAACAACAAAAGCCTAGTTTACTGAACACAGTATGCAATGGGTCAGAAGGACAGAGCAGTTTTGAGAGCCCAGAGTCGGAGGCTCTGTCCTGCTACACTGTCCTCTGAACATTCTGAATTCAAACAGAAAATTACAAATGTTATTTTCCCCCATAAATAAGTGGTAGTTCCAATTTCATCTAAAAAGAGGCAGCACACTGTTACCATCACAAAACAGAACATAAAGGACCAAAAAATGACATTTCCCCATGACTTCGTCAGCCATGTGCGATCCATTTGGAGCATAGACTGAGGCGCAAATAGTTTTACCGCGTCGCACACTGTCGTCACATCATCGATACCTCTCAGGTCCTACTCGCACATATAATTTATATAAATAAATTCACGCGATTTTTAGGAGATAGGCCTTCACTTACCACACATGGAAAAAAAACTCATAGTTGGATAGTGGTTTGAAAATTGAATACCTCGTCCGATGACGATTATTACTTTTTAATACTTTTTAATGGCCTTCATTTTTGCTAATTTCATTTACTACCTTTTAATACTTTTTACAACCCCGCAGACACTCTGTAATATGGCAGACTCTGCCAGATAAGGACCCGCCGCCTCTGTAGATAACAATTCTAAGGTAAAAAAAAACCCCGCAACAATTCTAAGTAGCAGCTTATTTACTAATGAAAACATACCTATAAATGTTAATGCATTAGTGTTATCAATGCTATCATTCAATAGTAAGTTCCAGTGGAAAGGCTTAGTGTTTTATTGACTTTGCTTCTACTTCACACTGAGTCTGTGATACTGTGTAGGCTGAGGCTGATAAAATGTAAGCTTTCATTAGACATTTTGAAGGAGGTCGTTTATGTTACATTGACGCCTTCCTCAGATCCAACTCTCAAAGAGGTCTTTCTGTCCACTCAACTGAGTGCTTGTGGCATTTCCTTTCTTTTTGTTAACCCTTCATTTATTCAAACAAACTGATCATGCAGAGATATTGCAGCCGATGCAACAAAAACTGAACAGTTACTGCTGAATAATTGGTTTTAGTAATAGTTTTATATTCAAAATTAATTATCTGAGGGAGGAATGAAAAAAATAGTTACACTAGGAGTAAGAAGCAGAGGAGGCGAGGGAAGATGGAGAAGCTGAAGACAAGAAAGATCGTAAGCTTGGTCAGATGCCATCAATGTGACTCTCTAAACTCCAGGGTTGGGTTGTACCAGCTAATCATACAAACTGTGAAAGATTTTGTGTGAAGTTCTTCCAAATTTCAACTGACTAATTTCAAACCATTAGATTTATAAAATCGGGCTGCACCATTAAAACTTTAGGAATGTCTTAGCTGGTAAAGACTTTGAGTGGCTGAAAGAAAACATTACTCTGTATATGACGCATGTCTTGATTTTTTACATAAGCATGCATGTGGAAATATATCTGTTCGAGAGTAAAGAATTTGAAATTATGATAAAGACACATTTTGCTCATTTGGTCTAACGCTACCACTTCTTTCATTTTTTTAATCCGAATGGGTGACAGTTAATCAAGCAAATGTTAGTTTTGTCAGTTGGTTCAGTCCCCCACAGGTTTCTGAAGAACCATTGTAACGCCCAGTGTGGACAGCTCTGGCCGTCGCCATCTTACCAGTACTGTTTTCCAGTTTTCTGTTTTCAAAATAAAAACAAAAAAACAAACTATTTCTGATTGTTTTGGTATTTTTTTGAATAAAAATGGAAAAATTTTGGAAATATTTTCAATATGTGTTTCCCTATATATAAATGGTAATCGAGAAACAGCTCATTTTCCGATTTTGGTTCTCTCATTCCAAAACTAAAATCCGTTGGCCACAAAGTACACTGACCACACCGGCTCCGGGCTAATTTAAAAATGGGTAAAGAGGTTAAGCGTGGGTGGAGGCGGGCTGGTTACTGAAAATAACCCACCTGTAACTCAAAGTGGCCATGCCCTTACTTATGCATAACTTTAAGCCTTAATATTTAAAACTAAACTTTAATTTAAGATTTGATTAAGGAGACTGACTCACTTTTGGAGCCATACTCAAGCGTCCGTTAGAAGAACTGCAGTTTCCGGGACAGCGTTGGCTTAATTTTTTAGCCTTGGCAGTTTCCGCTTTGTGTAACTAGTTAGCAACAGTTAATCAATTAAAAAAACTAATTTGTGTGGGGCAACCTATTTTAATTTGGCGATGACATTTCCACTTACATTATAATCAGGCCACGTTTGAATTTTCCAGCAGCTGGTACAACTGGCTGGACATTTCGAACAACCATTTATGCTGAGTGTTGCAGATAAATATTCATGACTGACTGGCTGATGATTACATTGAGACAAATGAGCCAGAGAGAGGGAGGTTAGGATTGAGTGACAGAGAGAGAGCGCTGCAGGCCTGTTTTTGACACACAGCAGCACTGTACCATGTCATAGATACAATACAGTGAATGTATTCCAACATGATCCTTTGTAAAATTGATTTTTCCATTTAACATTGTTTTTACAAATCAATTTGTCTACAGTCTATGTGCCAGGACATCGAGTAGAACATCTTGTGTTTCTTGAAGCTGGGCTGAATCATATGTAGTGGTAGATTGATTGCTCTTGTCCTTTGATGGATTTCAAGGGTCACTTGTTCTGAGAGTGGTGGTAGCACTGTTTGTCATCAAAGGACGGAATTAAGCTATGAGTTTTATTTTTCACTTAATTTTAGCATTGTGGTTCAACGACCCCTGGGAGCAGTGTGTTTTGGTCCTGGTGTGGTCATGCCTGGGAACAGCAGATAGATAGTCTGGGCCTGCTCTTTAGAAACCATACTGGGCCACCACAGCCTTTTCTAAAGCAGCATCAGCACATTTCCAAAGCCAGCACAGACTACACCCTGAAAGAGATGGCTTTTGTGCATGTGTTTGCATGTGTGTGAGCACACAGACCAAGCCAGAGGTGACTGCACCAGTTACAATCACTGTAAAGAAGCAGACTAATGGATGTAGTGTTTGGCTCTGGGAGGTTACAGCCTAAAGCTGCAGCCTCACAGTGCTCTGTGTGCATTAATACACTGATAAGAACTGAACACAATTCATCTAACGGCGAGCTGCAGCAGGTTGCACCAGCTGTTCATTTGTTCAGCATGGCCTAGATATAGTGTAAGTGTTTACTAAGTGAAGATTTATGCCAACAAACGAGTTCTTGTATAGAGCTTAATTATAACTGTAAATATTTAAACACCATACCCAGATGTCTTTAAACTAACAATTCCCAGGTTCAAACGTGGCCCTGCTAAAACACCCTTGAGCTTCTATACACTACAATGACTCCTCTAAGGATGCTGATGTTTTTCATGCTGCTTCATGGCTCAAAAGTCCCATGATTTGCCATGCACTTTACTCTGTGCTGCAACAGCAGTTGAGCAAGCCTGAGAACCAGTCAGCTGTCTCCTTTTCTGTACTTAGTCCTGCTATGTGCTAGGCTAATCTATGTTAAAAAAGAAAACTATATTTTGAACATGGTTAAAAGACAAAAGCAACATATATACGTATGTATATAGTTGCATCTTAAGTTAGCTCATGTTAGTGAAATGCTAGCTATGTAGATAGCTAATCTACATCAATGATTATCTAGGGCAGAGACCCCTAGAGGGTCCGCGGAGGTACTGCATGGGGGTCGCGAATGTTTTGGTTGATTAGACATTTTTTTTATATTCCCCCCCTGCAATTTTTTTCACTAATTGAAATGTCTTTAAATACACATTAACATGAATTCAACACACTGTAGTAAACAGATAAATGGAGGCAGAAGATGTCTTTCAGTCATCAATGCACACATTCAGCGACACACAGGAGGTCTTTCAAGCTGGGCACCGGTTCATTCACAACACCTGTCCCATCAACGAGGAATCAGAATCAGAATCAGATATACTTAATAATCCCAGGGCGAAATGACTTTCGTTACATTACTCCATATGTAATAGACATTACTTACATATATTAAGAATATATATAT
>JAGRRF010005588.1:20749570-20765566 GCA_019097615.1 Morone chrysops | reverse complement strand
AGAGAGAGAGAGAGAGAGAGAGAGAGAGAGAGAGAGAGAGAGAGGGAGAGAGAGAGAGAGACTGTTAAACAGTATACGGCTTTTGAATAACATTCAGGAGGATCAAGGACACCAGCTTGTATCTATCTCAAATATCTTTTTGGTATAAGCAGCTGGAATGAGGAATCTAAGGGAATTTCTCATCTCGATATTTCAACATTTCAACATACAGGTGGTAGTAGCAAAAGTAAACATGGATGTAAAGCAGTGGTTCACTATCTTTTTTCTTAAGGGACTCCTTTTCTATGACTGACTGAACTGACTGACTATCTGATGGAAACTTAATATTAGAATCAATGTATAACAATATCAGCTCTGTGAATATAGTTGGTGTTCAGGTCTTCACCGTGCCCATATCCAGTGATTTTCTTTTTTTTAAGTTTATATGTTAAACAATAATTCAAACTTTATAAATATCAAATTAATTTTGTTCTCCACATAAATAAATGAAATTCTGAGATATAGGCCTAATGTATTTTTATTTTTATTTTTATCAAGTTTTCTTACTCTCCTTAAAATCAAAACGGACTCACAACCTCCTGTGAGGTTTTGGTGACCCCTAGTGGGGAATGGGACCCCCAGGTTGAAAACCAGTGGATTTGCAATGAGCATGGAGATGGATTCAAACAAAACTTTTGTTAATAAGAAAACTCCACAGTCGACTTTAAACTTAGCAAATGTAACTCAGCTCAACAGCGCCCACTGTTGTGTGACAACTACAGGTTAATGCTACATGCTAAATTATAAATTCAGCAGTCAAGTTCAGTACACACTATCTACTTCAAGTTTATTAGCATTAGCTAACATTAGCCCCCATAAGCTACTGGCCACAACTGACCAAGTAAAGCTCAGCAAAACCTCTGAATGTATTACTTTTTTAACTTGTAAGAGAAAGACTATTCCTTCATTCAAAAGTTACACAGCTCCACTTTACACCACCTCGGCTGTGATGCTGAAGCTTCCACTGTCCACAAAGTCACACTCTTTCCCTGCTCTGCAGTGAAACCTGAGCCCTGCTGCTCTCTGTTTCTGCTGAGCATGCTCACATTTTTCACTGCTCTTTGCCAAGTTAATGTCCCACTGTAAGGTCAGTATGGGCTACACACCTTTCACAATATCAGAGGGAAAACACCAAAATAGCTGTTGTGCTGTGAACAGATGTGGACAATGTCACAGCATTTACATTGCTTACATTAGCAGCATTACAAGCTTCAAGTGGCATTAATGAAAGAATACATACCAAAGCACAATGCTGCTACATTTTGGAGGTGGCAGGCGCTTTTAATTATCATTAAATTCAAAAATTATTATTATCACCAGCCACGTGCACTTCACAGTCACAAAAATCACATGACTGAGTGATACTTAATGTTACCTCTTGAATATCATAAAATGCAGTCAACATCCCCAAAATGTGTTTAATCCCAAGGAGTATACATTTACCAGATCCAATGGTTTGTATGAGAGCAGAGGAATGATTTAAACTTAAGAGACAACTTGTCAGATTGTTTTGTTTTGTATTTCATTCATAAGTTGACTCGTGGGGAACAAGATTTTTGTTTTTGTTTGCTGATAGCAAGTTAATTCAGGTCATACTCGAACCGCAACAAGTAGTCGATTAATTGATTAATTGAAAAAGGAACCAAAGAAAATTAAAGTCCAACTGTTTTTCTAATGTATTAATCATACAGGCAAGTGTTTTATGCAAAAATCGTAAATATTTAATGTTAAATGTTTTAACAATTGTCGGTTGGAGCTCCAGGTGATACATTATTGAATATGATACATGCATCATCATTATAATCATCATTATTATATTGTGATACACTGGCTTAGATACCTGGGTAGTGATGTGACTTTGCCCCACTTCTCGATGCAGAAGCGGCGTAGGCCATTGGATCCCCGCAGCGCGGCAAAGCCTTCGTAGGGCACGCTGGATGTCCCGGTGACAAACTGCAGCAGGCGCAGACGCTGCTCATTGTTGAAGCGCTCCACGGCGGCCCAGAACCACCGCATCACTATGTGACCATCATGGTAACCTAGTGGTTGGGAGTCAGTTAACATGTGAATCAACTCAGGTTAAGGGCTTTGCATGCACAAGTCTTATACACTGCAAAAAAGAATCTCAAAGTAAAAAGGCCTTGTTTCTGGGAAATGAGTCTTTCATGTTATATTACTTCAGCATATCAATGTTGTTTTGGTTTTTTATTGTTATGTATTTTGTTGTTACTTCTTATCAGTAACTGATAGTTGCACCCTTGAAAACTTGAAAACATCCTTTCTTAGGAAGTGTGATTCTGTCTTGGAAAGTACCTCAGTTGAATTCGTACAGCATCTTCCATGTGTTACTAATAAAGTTGGAGTTCTCCTTCACGTCTTTCCTTGACCTCTTTCCACCAAGGTCAAGGAATAGTGTTTAGGAAGGACATAAGACGTCTTCTTTTCTTTTACAATTCAACTGCAACCAATGTGTTTGTTGACTTCCAAGCTTTGATTAATGCACATCATATTCTACCTCTGACTGTTTATCTAGTGTAGACATTAGTGGACTGTGTATGCAAATGAACATATAGGCCGACGTGTAACTAGTTTTTGGTATTTATTATATTTATAATATAAACAGCAAGGCAAATAACAGAAACATACATAGAGAGTTTACATACGGTTTTATACACACACACACACACACACACACACACACACACACACACCTCCTCTGTACTCCGTGTTGCTCCTCCAGTCGCTGAGGTCGATCTCTACCGTACCGGCGATAACCAGCTCTAACTCCCGTGCGTCGAACACGGACACCAGCCTGGAGTCTACCACCTGGGAGGGAGAAACACAAACACATGCAAATGTTTCTGTTGTCTTCAGGTGTGTGCGGTTGCATTCTTGTATATGCATGTATGCAACTAGACTTTAGAAAAAACAAAAATGAACTAAAACGACATTGTGTAGTTATGAAGCTAATAATATTTTATTGTAAACTATTTTTAAAATTTTTCATATTACAATAAAAATAAAAATAATACCTAACATAATACTTAACTTAAAACAAAAACTAAATTGAAAACAAGCATACCCACTCTGGAAACTAACTGATTTAAAAACAAAAATGAACAATTAAATAAAATAAATACTTACAAAATACTTACAACTATAAAATATGCTACAGGTATTGCAGTCTGAATGAATCAAATTACCTTATATTTCAAAGCTTGAAGGTGTTGACATTGTGTTTGAGTGATTCAATATAGATCATGACTTGACAAAAAATGAAAATGGGTTCCCAGCTAGTGTTAACCTTCTAATAATGTTGATAAAAGGATTTTATGGTGTTGTGTACTGTCTGAGAACAGAAACCTTGCTGTTTACCTCGTAGAAGCCTCTGACCAGCGCCTCTGTCTGCTGCACCACTCCTCTCTCCACCCTCCACTTGGCCATTCGCTCTATATAATCCTTCTTGTTCTTCTCAGTCACCTGGAGGTGGGAGCCGCCTGACTTCAGCTCCCGCTCCGTCACCTAGCAACACAGGAGGTACTGGGTCTAGTTAGCAGCGTAAGTCATCAAAGCAGTTCAGTGAAAGCCTGTCAATGCGCAAATACATACGTTATACTAAAGATCACATGCATGTGTTTTAGAGTTGAAATGTCTAGCCGATCCACAGACACACACTGACCTGGCCGAAGACCTCCTCATTGACGGTGAAGGTGAGGTCCAGGATGTCAGTGATGTCGTTGTCTTTCATCCACTGCAGAGACTGGTGGAACTCCTCGTCCAGATACTCCAGATCAGACAGGTCTGTCGGCCTGAGGGACACGCAGAGTTGTGTCAGCTTTTTTGAAAATAACAGAGTTTTAGAGCTTTTGCAAAGAAACATAAGTGTTCTGAACCAAATGAGTTCCAGAAAATTGTTTGCAACCAAGTTAATAGTAAAGACACAAACGCTGACTTAAGCACAATTCCTCCCACATAGCAAAACCAAGTCAGCCTGTGTACTGTAACAGGTCCCTGTAAACTGAATGCAATTCACATACTATTGGTTTCATGCAAAGGTTTGGGCAGACTTCAAAAATCTTACATAACGAATAATCATGAATAATCCTGTGAAGTTGATCAGCACACTTGCCAACCTCCACACATCACAGCCTTAATCAGGAGAGCAAACTTAACCAGGGTATCTTCCCAATGACATTGCTGATTTTTCACAGGCATATTAATCTAATAATAACCTCTCAATCATGGTTATCATGATAAAGTTTCGGAGCAGTAACTCACTCACTAACTCCTGCCTACACACAGTGCGAGAGGAGGCGGAGAATCACTGATAGATCTGTCTGTCGACTTTACACTTGAAAACCATTGCCAAAATAAGAGTGCTGAAACTTGTCTGGTCTAACATAGGGCCAGAATAGGGCCAGCTATGTTCACACAGTTGGCTGAGATAAGGCTATGTCACAGGCCATTTGTGGCTACCCACTTGTGAATTCTTTGCTGTATTTGGGCCGAGTGTATGAGACTGACCAGTTTTGCTATGTGGGCTAAATATTTAACATAAAGAAAAGCTTGTTCATTCTTTTTCAACACAGCAGCTGGGTCCCCCCACACTAAATCACCATTGTCAAAAATATATCCTAAATGTTGTTAAAAAAATGGGTGATAACAATACAATAAACTTTATGTTATGGCGATCAGTTTTGTTTTTTTTTCAACTTCTCAGAGAACTATTTTTCTGTCAGGTTGGTATGATGGATTTCTATGAACACTTCAATACCCATTTGCATACCCATCTGTTGTTTTAACCCCTGACAGAAGTAAATGATACATGATAAATGTCATGGTACGTGTTAGTGTGTGTGTGCACTGACTGTCGGAGCAGGGCCTTGTAGAACGGTCTAGTGAAGAAAGCATCCAGCAGGTACTGATGGATTAGAGCCAGACCCAGGATACGACCACTGAAACGGAACCTAGAAACACATGCACACACAGACGCACACAGTTGAATCAGTTGAACAAAATGTTGATGATGTGAAAGTCTAGACTACAGCATCACATAAAAAAGATGTTAAACATTTTGAAAAAAACATTTTCTAACTTAACTGACCAAGTCTGTTCTTTCTTTTTTTCAACTTTATCTTTATTGTATTGTTTTGGAAGATAATTACACAGGGTAGAAAATGAGAAGAGAAATGAACTGAGCTTATGAGGAGCAACAGGTCTACCATCTATTAAGACAACATCACTTTTCTTTCATTAAACCTTTCTAGCCTTTTTCACAACACTCGTCAAGCGACTGTTTGTAATCTGGTGCTTCAGTCTTGAGCCAGTTCATTGTGATGGCCTTCTTTCTAGCAGCCAGGAGAATCTTGACCAAGTGTTAATATATACTATTAAAAGGCACAGCACTGGCACAACATTGGATTCCAGTATACTTGTACAAGTACCTTTATGATGGGATGTACTTCATTCTCGTTTTCCTTTTTTTAATTAAAATAATCCCTCATTTGTAAATATCAAAATAAATCTTTTTTGGTTAGATCATATGCAATTATTAAATCTTGAAAACTTCTTATTTCAACTTGAGTAACTGTGCATATGGTTGTTAGACCCTTTCCCACTCACTGTTGAAATTTGAAATCAAAAATGTTCTTTCATGAAAATGAGGCTCTGTACTGCACGACTACAGTAAATGAATGAACACACAATGTGCTATAGACATGTCCGGTGGACAGCAGGTAACTAGATATCAGCTGCACTATTTTGCCTTATGCACAGGTACCTGATAAATGATGTGCACAATTATTTAAGACACACCAGCAGTACTGTCACACCAGTGGTTATCCTTGATCGAAACCTGATTCTGAGAGCCCTTGAGGTGGAGAGATAGTCTCTTCACTCAGGACAATGGTTACAATGTAAGTTCTCTATCAATATTATTAGTAATTAATTATTAGTTCTCTACATCTCTCTCCACCCAGTTACATATTCCCTATATACAGGTACTCTTTAGGACACCACAAAGACTTGGTGTATTACCCAGTGGGCCTGTGTGGCCCTGATGTACTCTTATGCTCTAACAGGGAAAAGTGGGGACCGTCTCTGCCTCTGTTCTCGTTCTGCATGCTGGGAAAAAGTAGGGGGAAAGCATATTTACCTGATTTAGTTGAAAATCTGAGAGAACTTTGGGAGAAGGCCTGTTTGGGACTTAATCGCCCAGTCTAAACCTGCAAATCTTCTTGTGGACTGATAGAGCTTGTATTTCCCCAACTCTGCCTGCAGGTGTCACGCTGTCTTGATTGACTCACTGACTCAAGCGGTTCTGCAGAGCCTCCAGGATCAACTCCAGGTCCCCAGGTAGAACTACAGTCTCTGGGTGCCTTTCAAAAACCATGCAGTGAGGATTCTACAATCCTAAAATAGCCTGCTTCTTTAATGGCAGCCACAAAACCTTCCCTCTGTCCAACTGGTCATGCAGACAAAGAAGGGTCTCCTGAGAACCATATGTGAGGTGGGTCTGCTTGGTTCATCCCACACCACATTTCAAACACCCTCAAACGATATGAGTATGTGGCCCTCTGAAGGAGCTTTGCCCCCTTAAGGGTCTGCACCACAGTGTGTGGTATAGCCATGCGATAAGCCTGTACGGTGCACTTCCATCACTTCTGGTAGACTAAACACATACATACTGACAACGCCGAATTCCACAACTGGGCTACGATGCATCAGCAATCCACCGTCAGTGTGCTTGATGTCTGCCAGAGTGATTGTTTTGTAAGTAGATCTCTTGTACTATTCCCAGAAAATCATTTTTCTCTTTCTTTACACTTCTGCTTAGACCCACGTCTGAACTGCTCAATGGAAAAAAAAAAAACAGCGCAATCCTGCACACCTGTGTATATATACCTATGTGTGTCAGTACAACTGGTGTGTCTAAATAATGATCCACATAATCTACCTTATCTGAGGTGGGGACTATCCCTGTATATATACGAAATATGTAGCTGGGTTCAGATCTCGCTATTGTTTGTATTCCTGCACAGCTTACCATTCCAGATGGTTCTCAACAAACGCCGACATGGGGCTGATTTGAACGGTGTATGTATCGTTAGCCGAGTATTCAAACAGACCATAGTATGGATTGAACAACTCCTGAGACAAGAGGAAGAAGAACTCTCTGGATGGACCACTGTAGTCCAATCTGAGGAGACAAGAAGACAGAGAAGACACATCTTTTACACATTTGGTCCGTAGTATATTTAAACTGAAAATAAATAGTTTATGCACCCCACCACAATATATTTTTGACAGAAAAACAGAGATAGAAATAAACAAAGACTTCACTATGTTCACCAGCTAGTCTCTAACTGCCTGTTGCTGAGGAGGTAGTCTACAGTGGATTTATCAGAGCTTTTTCCACTTAAAAACAGCTGCCTCCTGCTGCTGATGGAAACCAGGTTCATGAGAATAGAGTTATAGAGACTAACATTTTACTTCATTTGATTCATTTTGTATATAACAATATTGGTTAGTGCAGCTTAAATATATTGTCAAAAAAGTACTAACAAGCATGTTGGGCTTCAAATTTTTGTAAGAATTGCATTACTGCACTGGAACACATTTAGCTGTTAAATCACTGTATGTGTGTGTGTGTGTCTCACCCCTCCTCTCCTAGGAAAGTGACGTAGAGTTTGTTCCTCTGCAGCTCTTTGCGCGAGTATGCCATCACCTGGTTAAAAGTTCCCTCCAGCAAGTGTTCTCTCCTGATCAGCAACCTACAACAAGCAGGACAGCTCAGGCATCACACCCAGTGTGGACTAGGAATTTAAGAAGGAGTCCCTCCTGCACCCCTCCAAACATTTTCACCACACACGCACCAAAAGAAAGGTCTATATGTTAAAAAAATATTAAAGGCTTAAGGTGGTTTCAAAGTGTTCTCTATAAGGGCAGGAATTCAATTATGGTTTCTCAGTTTTTCTATTAAAACAAATTCCCAAATTCCAAAAACACACTTTCATGGGACCTTGCCCCTCAATGGTAGCCATGGCACTATCTCCATGGACAAACCTCAGTGAACAGCTACTGAACTATTACTACTAGGTACTATATATACTACATAAAATATGTATTCTCACAGTCAATAAACATATTTGGGGGCAGATGATGATTATCTTCTAAATGTTAGGAGGGGAGAAAGCAGTGTGCACTGTATGTGAAGATGGACAACATTTAGAGAGCTATCTAAATGTGAAGCAAAATATCTTGACAGCCCCCTGGTTTTAGCATATGTCATAACGCCCATCCCCTCTATGTGAGCAGATGTGACATAAAAAAGTTCTTATCACACTGATGTATGTTCAAGAGTTCATTTGCTGATAAGTTTGGTTTGAATGACTTATTTAAAGCTATAAAAGGGGGCTTCAAGCCATGATTGACAGCTGAATCTTGCTTGTAATTGAGTCGGCCAGGTGTATAGGCGGGATCTCGATACTATGGCTTCAACCCTGATCACTATTGCGCAGACTCTGGATCCAAATTACCAGTGCAAGATAGCAGAGGCCCTTCAGTTTTGTACAGTGGGAGGGAGACGGCATATGCTGTCTGTCTTTATATATATGCCAGTGTTCAGAACTCTTATCAGGATATTTATTAATACATCAAATATATAATATATATATCTTATTTTGATGGTACAACAAGCTACTTCATGTATGTAATTTACAGAGTCTTACTTGATCTTGCCTGGTCCCTGGCCATACCCCTTGGCTTCTAACTTCCTGTAGAAGTTTCTTAGTTTGGCTTCAAAGTCTCTGCGGTAAGGAGCTGGAGCCCTGGCCCTCTGCAAGCCTTCACACACACACGCACACACACAGACAGAACAAAAACAAACATAAAAAACAGTTAACACAGTATATATATGTAGTTAAAACACTACCAAAGGGTATTTGTATAAAATTAAGAGGTTTTAAAGAGTTTTATAACAATATATCTGAAATGTAATTGGGCTGTACGGCTTTAAGTGTGATAAATAAAACTTCTGACAAGAGGAAACAATTTCTTTCACACAATAGAGGAAGTACTAAGATCGTCTAGTTGAAAGCACTAATGCCAGGCACCCGGTTGACTCAGTGGGTAGAGCTGGCAACCCATGAACCAAGGCTAAGTCTTTGCTGCAGCGGCCCAGGGTTCCAATCCGACCTGCAGCCCTTTGCTGTGTGTCATCCCCTCTCTGCCCCCAGCTGTCCTATCAAATAAAGGCAATAAAAGCCGAAAAAAATATACTTTAAAAAAATAAAAAATAAAAAGCACTAAGGCCATATGTCAAAATACTATTACTATACCATTATAAATTCCTTTCATAACATATTTTTTATGTTATGAACATACTTTTTTTTTTATTAAATTGAGTGATTTCAATATACCGTACTCAGAAGTCTAGTAGTAGCCTAATATATGACAATCAGAATGAACTGACTTTTTTTTAATGGCAGATATTTTGACATGTCATAGCAGGAAAAGCAGAGGTGCAAATAAAATCATATAATAGTGGACCTATCCCATTTTGGTTCAGCAGTTTCGGGGCCCTGCTGTTGTTTATACTGGCACTCTGACATGGTTAACTGAGTCACTGAGAGACGAAATGCTGTCCTCATTAAGCAAGCTCGTACATGTGCACCTCTAGCCCAGAAAATACCTGATATGTTACTGTTAATTGCACTGCCGGACACTATCCAATCCAGCCTTGGTTTAAAAGCTGAGCAGGTTCATAAATGACTCTTTCTGTTAGGGTTACCAGTGTACACACTGTTCACTCTGCAGCTCAGATTTCTGTTAATCTGAGTGTTACAATCACAGTTAAGGACCTGCTATAATTTCATGCCAAGCCTTGATGAACAACCAGTAGTTCTCCCTCTATCATCTCCCCTGGTAGACTTTGTTAGCTAGCTTCTTCACATCTCTTATCCACCAAACTGGCTGGTACATCAGTGGCAAGACAGCAAGGCTAAGACATCATCGCCAAGCTAAGCCAATCAGAGGCCGAGGAGTGCAGCGTCATACCTAGGATGTAAATTAGCTAGCTAGTTAGCAAGCGTTTTGCTAACATTAGCTATCTTAAGATGTGGCCATAGGAAAGGAGAAAGCTGACAGAGGTTCTGACTGAAGCTCGCTCAACTGTTATTTGAGCACAGAGCAAAAAGGGGCGAGACTTGGGGAGGAAGTGTCAACTGACCATTGAAGGCTCTTTCTTTCACAACATTTCTCACTCTGTTTTTCCAGTTCAGGTTTTCACAAAGAAAAAAAGCACAGCTAATAAATTAAGCACAATTATAAGCCAGGCTTCCCTGCTGTGACCCAGTTTCTCTTTATAGAACCTCCCATCAATAACACACACACACACTTGTGGCCTGCTTGAGGTCTACTGTTGCTCATTAGGATAACATTAGTGCACCCTAACATAGTACAGCAGGCTCTGTCAAACAGCACTGATAATCATTATGGTGTATGTGTGTGTGTGTGTGTGTGTGTCTAACAGAATCAACAGAGTGCTTCAGATAGCTTGCTAGATTAGTGTGTAGGACACCAGACTGTGTCCACTTCACTTGCATATGTGAGTAACTACATGGCCTCTGACAGGCAGGTAACACACACGCAGGGGCAAAAAGCTTAATACATTTCTATGTGCCATCCTACTACAGGTTAGTTTTTCTGTCCCAGTTTTCTTAAAATGCAATTAAATTTGGCTAGTTTTTCACTACAACATGATATTTTCATGCTGTATTAAAACCACCATTTTCTTGCCAAGAAGATCCTTCTCAGGGCTCATTTTAATGTGAAAGACTCTGTCTTGGCTGCCACCAGCCCGTGTAAGCAATGACAAGCTAAGGCCATGGTACCTCTAACAAATAACAGTTCTTTGTATTTATTGTTGGTAAGTCTAGGCTGCCCTCTACTGGTAAACGACGAAATGCAATACATCTCTTTACTTTGTTTTCTGTGTTGTGCGAAAGAGACCGTTCTCTGTTGTAAGGTATGTTTTTATTAATTGTCTGTAGTAAGAATATTTGAAGAAAATGCCAAATGTGAGCTTGACAGCTGTCACCTTTCTGCAAAAACAACAATTATTACATTATTAACAAGCCCAGGAGTGTTTCATCCTTTCCTTTCACACACAGAACTCCAAATATTTGTGATGGGGCAGCTGGAGGACCTACCAGGAGAGTTCTGTGGTGAGGAGGCGGGGGAGCAGCGGGGAGAGAAGCTGAAGCCGGGGTGGATGGGGTGGGGCGGGACATACGACATGATTTCCTCTTCATATAAACTACAAAGGACACGGAAAAGCATAGAAGAAATTATTTCTCGGCACCACCTGGAGAGTTAGTTTAATTGTTTGAATTCAGTAATCTGAGACTTCCCTACTGCTGGGTTTAGGGTGTTCTTTACCTTAACAGGATGACTAGGTCTGCGTCACATGACAGCTTCTCCACCCCCTGAGTCCCTTCGGTCCGAATGTAATGGATTTTCTCCCTGGACAGTCAACAAGACAAAGCCCACATCAGTTTATCAATTAATGATTTGAATTCGAATTGAATATTTGCTACTAAGACACATTAAGTTGTGTGATAAAGAGGAGAAAGATGAAGAGCATTGATAATGTCTATAGCACCAGCAAACACAAAGATGGAATTAAGTAGTAAAAATTGTTAAACATCCACTTCAGTGGTCTAAATCAGACTGTTGAAGCATCACATTAGTTTCAGATATGCATTGTGGACTGGGATGCCTCACAAAATACAGTATATATGCACAGCAGTGCTAAAAATCAAAGAAGACTTGAATATTTCTGAATCAAAGCGTACCTCAGTGCGTGGTTTCTGCTTAGGCTGGGCTGTCGCTCCTGCAACATGTCAAATATGTTGGGCTGTCGAAGGAACGCCACTATCTTGTCATTGTAAGCTAGTGAGAGAGAGACAGGAGCAGTCAGATATGAACACAGCCAGAGTAAGACTTCAAACAATGTATTAGGTTGACCGTGGCATCCAATCAATGATGAAATGTTCTGAGAGTGCCTACACGGGGCGGTCAGCTGTTGTGAGTCAGCAGCATGATGCTGGCTTCGTATGGCGGCTACCAGGCTGTTTCCAGGCCGGGCCATCAGAGAGGCTCCACGACTCCTGGACACATCAGAGGCCTGGGGACAAACACCAACAGGACACAGTTTTCACAGAGAGACAGCAGTTCATGTAAACTCACTGACACTACACTCCTAGTTCTCATCCCTTTCACCCATAATGCTTTGAAGCATGTAAACAGAAAGTATAATGGATTCAGTGAGTCATCCTGTGGGCTACCCTGGTAGCCCCATTTTTGAGCATATTTTTCTTTTGGTAAACTGGCACCATTAAAAGTATTTTAGTTGTAAGTTAATTTGACACTGAAGAAAATGTAATGTACTTGAATTAATTAATTGTTTTGAGTGCTTCTTTAAGAAAATATTTCCAAATTCTCTGATTTCTTTTTCGTTTATTTCTACCTGGATTTATGGAGGTTTATTTACAGTGGGCGTCACTGAACAACAATATATGGGAAATGTAAGTCGCACTGATTGAAAAATATTTGTATCATGTCAAGTACCTAGATTGCCTCCGTGAGCTGTGTGCCACAGCCACTGCTGCAGCACCATGTTGATAATGGATCAAACAGAACTACCCGGCCATTGTTTAGTTTATCTTCGGACAGCTATTTACTTATCATCATTTCTACTCTGATGAATCTGATATTAGGATATTAGCAGGACACAGTCACCTAACCATCAGTATATAGTAAATGCATCTGAAGTGCTAACAATGTCTCACTCCCAAATTGCCAAATACTTGGCCAGTTGTTAATTACCAAAGCTTTATTTTAACCAGACACTGCAGTTTTATTCTTGATAACTTGCGGAGCCCTGCACATTCAGAAATGATGCAAGAGGGATACCTAATATTTTCATATTTTGAAGCAGTGTTTGAAGAGTTGGGTGTGACAAGGTGTTGGATGTGCACATTATCTAGCATTGCGGGTGTCACGGCACATTAGCATTCAAGCTGAACCTAATTAATTTTGACTCATTCCACATACACAGTACTGCAGCCAGAAATAGTCCAAAGCACCAGATGTGGATTAATCCGCTGCAGTAAATAGTACCGAAAAAATGCACTATTTCCTCCTATTTTAGTAATGTTTAATAAGAACTACAGTGCTCAGCCGTTTTAGGAAATAACTGAAACTAATAATAGAACTATATATTAGTGAGCTGTTTAATTGGATTTATGTCTTCGGGAGGAACCATACGAGTGCATGGAGAGCATCTCCAACTACATTAAATGTGCTGCTTTTAATGCTACTAATAAATCTGTATTGATAGCACAGGTGTGTGTGTGAGTACCTCCCCAGCGCTGTAGCTGCGTAGTCTCTGCAGATGCTGCCTGTGGGCAAGGTGGCCGGGCAGCCGGCCGTTCTGCAGAGGAATACGAGGGTCAATGAAGGTAGTGGCTCGACTGTTGTGGTCCACAAAGAAAGACTGAGAAACAGAAACCATAGAGAGATTTTAAATGTTCCTCCACATTAGAACACATTGGCTTCTGAATCACATTTGTATATAAATAAATCTTTTTAATATAATTGTATTCATTTTATTATTATTAGCCATTTTTCTTCATTATTTCAGTATTATATACTCCATTCTCCATTTCCCCTCCATACATACATCTGCAAATAAATTCACACACATCTTCATTTCCTCAAAACTATACTCAACCTGAACTTATAACATGGCAGATTGCTGAATCATAAATCCTCCTTCCCTCTCTAATAGCCGTGCTTTCCGTTTCCTCCCAATATATTATTTTTTTAACTGAAACTTTAAGTGTACACAATGGGCCTGATGCAAGAACTACTGGTACAAGCAGATGTGTTCTCATGTGGCACGTAGGAGTGGTTCATCAATTTCCTTGTACTATGAACAAAACTGACAAGTGGTCCAGTCATGATTAGACCTGCCTTTTTTTCACTTAAGAATCATAATGCCTTAAGCTGAATGATTTTGGAGCTTAAATATGAAACCAAATCACTAAAATCAAAAATATAACTAAAGCAGTTAATGCAAAATTAATATTCTATTCACCAGATCATAATCTTCATCGTGGCTGCCAATTTACTCGGAGGTTTTGACTTAGTGATTGTACTGGTGTATTCTGGCACAGCAACCTCTACAGTTCACTTGTATGAGGCACCATATCTTGTTGTATATCTATTTAGTGTTTGTAAAAGCTGAAATTAAACAAAAGAAGAAAATTGCTTTTTAATCTTTAATGTGCATTTGCTGGTTTCAGATTCTGGCCTTTGAACACAAAGTATGTAATTTCAGCTGCACATGACAGACTCTGACCTTCTCTAAGGTTCATTCACACTGCTTAAAACAACATCATCAAACATCTGAATGACGATCAGTCCAGTGCTTTGTTCATTTAGCTTTGCTAGCATTTCCAAGTATGACACAGTTGTGACTGTAAAGTATCGACATCCACCCCTTCATTAAAGGGTCCTCCTACATTATGAAGCCTACCTTGCCCTGGGGGTCAGTCTTGATCTCCCAGCCTCGTGGCAGCTCCAGCTGAGTGTCTGCAAACTTGTTGAGGAAAACCACCAGGTCCCGGTTATGTTGGTAGCGATCAAAGTTCCTGGCATCGCGACGCACCTTCAGGATCATGTGTTTCACGCAGCTGCTGCTAGTGAACATCCGGTAGGCGGCCTGGAGACACAGCACCCACAGGTTTACTTTTACATTTAGAAATATTAACAAAGTGTTGTGCATGCCAGACAAAGAAAGTTTGATCAGTATCATGTTATGTTTTTTTTTCATGTTATAATAAAATATTTTCACAATACTAGTAGTAAAAGTATTCCCTTTATAACAACATACTTATCTTGTTAAAACATGATAACTTCTCTCTACTGTGTCTGTGGCTCTTAGCTCCAAGTCTGTTCATTTATACTGAAGACATACATCTTTAAAAACACACAAACTCACAAACCTAATGTTTCATTTTATTTAAAAGTAAGAGTAAGAGTAATTTCCTAAAACAGCTGGCCACTTTAGTTTTTTACATTACTCAAACAGGAGGAAATGGACATCTGCACGGTCACTGACCTCCAGTAAGTACAGTTTGTTGAAGAAATGATCAGTTTTACACTGGTTCTATAGAAAGGTGTAAACGTTAAAAACCATAAAGCTCAAATTTAGCACAATGTACTGTATATAGGAAAAGCTGTGTGTGTGTGTGTGTGTGTGTGTACTCACATAGTTACTATGCAACACTGTGAAGAATTCTGGGTGTGTGATGAACTTGACAGCAGGTGATTGGAGGAGATGGCTGATCTTCTGGTGATTGACAGGGGAGGCGGGGCCTGCAGACAGACAGTGGGTGACTCACTTTTTCTGTGTAGTATTTTTAAGCAATACAATTTTTAATCGTATTCATTACGATTAATGAATAAATTAATTAATATCATAAATGACATTACAGTAAGATAAAGTGCTATAAATCTTCAATAGTCCCACAAATGAGCATGAACACGATCCAGAACAACACAGATCACACATGATCTCTGAAGAGATCACTTTAAACTGTGGAGGAGGCTGAGCGCTGCACCTGTCTGTGGAGCATCCGAATCAGTCTCTGTACTGCCACTCCGCTCTAACCTCTGACTCCCACCATCCTCCTCTGTGGCCATGGTCCTCTGGATGTTCTGGTACCTGTAGGAAAAACACCCAAAAAGGCACATTTCATTGTTTTCAAGATGTAGTCAGTTTTTTATAATGCTGCTTATTTTTTTTTTATCTGCACTGGTTTGAGTTCCTTTCCAGTCTCCAGATGTCAGCCTAACTCCACTATATATAAATACTGTTGTAAGGACTTT
>JAGRRF010005588.1:20732981-20743179 GCA_019097615.1 Morone chrysops | reverse complement strand
GGCAAGACTGTGGTCGACCCCTCCCACCCCGGTCACAAACTCTTTGAAACACTTCCCTCTGGCAGGAGGCTGCGGTCCATCAGGACTAAAACATCTCGCCACAAAAACAGTTTCTTTTCGTCTGCAGCTGGCCTCATTAACAAGGCCCGGATTCCCCACTGTCATTGACTCTAATACCCACCCTGTATATAAAGTATGCATTACATTAAGGCACCCACATTCTTTTGCACAGCTTTCTCTTTCTCTTCTTATCTTTATCTATTTATATTTTGAAAGTACTTTATTTTTCTGTGTGGTTTTTGTGTGATTTGAATAATTGTATATTTGTATATTTGTATTTGTAATGTAAATGTAACCTCATAAAGTCTTTTTAACGTTTTAGTGAACAGCCTATTTACACATCCAGCACACACAGAGCAACATTAGCATTCATTTGGACCTTCATATTTAGTTTGTGTTCACCTGACAAATGTTGATATGGTCACCTCGGCCAAACAAAACGGTAAAGTTGTGAGCCGTAAAACCAGAACAACAAACTAAAAGAGGCAAACACATTTTGTCGAGCCAAGGACCTTCAGAGTTAGGCATAATTTCATGTTTGTGACATCTTTCACATTACAAAAAATCTATTAGTGCAGCTTTAACCATACCGTAGTTGCATGTGCAGACACTGAAAAAATTTAAAATAAAATTAAAAAAAACGCACTGAACATAGTAGAGAGTTCTGCAGTACTGTCTTGTGATAGGATTCAGATCAATCAACTGACACAAGAACCAATGATCTCAAACATAACACAACACTCAACTCACTCCACATCAGCTCACAATAAGATGCACTCTCATTGGCTACTCACAGTCTCTTTGGAGCAATTCCTGCTATTAAAATGCTTATTGTGCTGGATGAGGGAAGATGTGTGTTAATGCTAAATGGAAAGATGCACAACATGCTTTGAGATTGGACTGATCAACTGAAGTCAGCCTGATGGAGATGTACTGTAATATAAATAAACATAAAATGCTATCATATTAATGAAGAGAAACATTCACAGAGGACACTGTTGCAGCAAATAGGCAGACATGAGTCTACTCACGACTAGATAAATAGTTGAAAAAGAAAGAAACATCTTTGTAATCACAGCAAGAAGTATTGTTGTATTTGAGTATTGTCTACTCACTGTAGAAACAGATATTCATGATTTAAGCCAAAAAGCTGAAGTGATCCTCAGTGCAGATCACCTCAGCTACAACAGACCTTCAGAAAAATATTTATTCTGCCTCGTAGCAAAGAGTTGCAGGCTGTGCAAAAACATCACCAAGATCTTCCACACCTAGCAAGTAGAAATAGTATGATACGATCACCTGTTCATCAAAGGAGTACGTCATCTTCAGAAGAGGACCTCATCAGGTTGTACATACCAAACACTGGCAGCTGAGGTCAGTCCAGCTGTCACCATCCACCTTCACATACTGTATTATAGCTAAATTCCATACTTTGAGAAAACAGATTTGGTATGTCTAACAGAGGTGTTCCACTAGATTAAATATGACTGTGTGGGATGTTAGTATTGCGAGAAACCAAAGTAAGGCACTTATTTGGAGTTTAAATATTTTGTGTCAAAAAGAATGTACATTTTTAGAATTGTTTAAAGAAAAAGGACGATTTTGTCCTCGGATTGGAGCTGGTAAAATGCCTGAAATATTACAATATTTCAGTACGCTACTTTGTCCAATTATTTTAAATGCTTGTTGTATTGTAAAATTTGTGATTTTGTTTTACTGACATTAAGGATTTGGATGAGATGATAGATATGAATAGCTTGAGCTGCTAAATGAAAGCATGGCAGGTCAGGAAGAAAAACTCAGTTGACAGTTTAAACAGTAAATTATTAGGATTATTTAAGCTTTTTAATTGTAATTTTTGACAAGATAATGACAGACTATATATATTTACTGACTTAAGCATATACCTTTAAATTGCTCCTGTTTAACAGCAGAGCTGCAGCTAAAACCAAAAATAAGCCTTACACAATGACACTCACTCTGCAGATATCTTTAAATAGCTACAACTCAGCACTTACCACAGCATTACTCCCTCACTTTCTTGTTTACTCTGCTGCAATTTGGTCCTCTACCATGTTTACATTATACCAAAGGAGGCCGAAGACCCAAATCTGATTTTATCTGCACACATGCACATTCAAAATAATTTGCATTTTTGATTTAAAAAGGACTTGACATGGTATTTCATACTTATTGAATGACTGAGACGGCATCATATTTGTGTTACAACACAGAGGTCGAGTTTATTCAAAAACTAAAATTACGTAGTTGATTAAATTTAACTCAAAATTATGTATTGGTGTATGGTGTATAATTGGTTCAAAACTCCAAATATACATTAAGGGTTTCCCATAAACATACAATGTATTGATCTAAAATATGTAATCAATTGAATCATATCCACAATGTCATATCCAAAATGAATACAATACTGATCCAGATCTGATTTTTGTATTCCCCTGACAACCAGTCAAGTTGCAGTTACATCTCAGTGTGTCCAGACATGGGAGGAATTTAGAGCTGCAGTAGGTTACATTTATAAAAATAACTTTTTGTCATTACTGCTATATCTTCACTATACCCTGACAAGAGACAGATAATCTGTGAAAAAATCAGGTTCCTCTGGCTCCTCCTAGTGCTCCTAATGGTATTTGCAAGAATCCACCGGCCCTGAAGGAATACAATCAATCAGAGCCGAGAAGGATAGACAGAAGTTGTTACTTTACTGATGGTATATAATTTCAGTGAATATGCATTTTTAAACAGATTAATGAAGGATTATCATAGATGTATTGGCTAAAAAGGTGCAAACGTAGAGAGTGTGACGATACTAAATGCCTGGCATTTTTAGATGCAAAGCCTCTCTATGAGTTGTAGGTGAAAGTTACTCACTTACATATTCTGATTGATGCAGGAATTCAAAGGCAGAATGGATGAGATGGCTAGATAAAAGCCTGTATTATGCTACTTTTTTTTTACTCATTGTGTCGTCCCGGTCAACATGTGTGTGAAATCTGGAATCGCCCATTTCATTCTCTCATTTCTCACAAAGCCCTCCACAAACAGGCCCCCTCCCTCACAGACCAGCTCCACCACCACACTCCTTGCCGAAGCCTCGGCTCATCTGATGCCAACCTTCTGTCTCCACCACTGAGGACCAAGCATTGTTCCTGGGGCGACAGGGCATTCTCCATAGCTGCCCTCTCCCTCTGAAATACTCTGCCCAAACACATTCGAGACTGTACTGATCTGTCCACATTCAAATCACTGATCAAAACCCACCTTTTCAGAACTGCTTTGATTAATTGTTGAGTATTGTCGATATATATATTTATTTTTATTTATTTATTTTAACCGATGTGATGTGTCTTTGAGTTCCCCAGAAAAGCGCTCTAAAAAAATAAAATAAAATGTATTATTACATTATTATTTTGAGGTCACTGTGACCTTTGACCTTTGAGTCACCAGTCCAGCCAACTGTGAAATATGGTCACAATCTGCCCTTCTGTTCCTAAGTTATGGTGTTAAATAATGGCCAAAAACGTGTTTTTCCAGGACATTATGAAGTTGACCGTTTGGATAGAAAACGTTGTCATCCCTTCACTGTTAAACATCTGTGTGACATTTTTTCATAATCACTGCATCAATTATTGACTTATGACCTAAAACATCTTTGTCAAGGTCATTTTGAGGTCACAGTGACCATTGACCTTTGAGTCAGAAGTGTCACCACATGTGAAATATGGTCGTCAAGACTTGACTAATTGCCAAAAGGTCACAGTGACCTTTGACCACCAAATTCTAATCAGTTCATTCTTAAGTCCAATTGGACATTTGTGCTAAATTGAGACATCACGTTGACAAGAATGGGACAAACGGATGGACAAACAACCCCGAAGACATAATGCCTCCAGCTATGGTTGTCACCAGTGTGGAGGCATAAAAACCTTTAGATGGAGTATGTTCTGGTGTGTTTTGATGGGAACAGGAGGGGAAAAAGGAAACCATTTGAAAGAATAAACCTGGCAGTGAGTCTAGCAATGTGCTGATTACATTTCAGAGGAGGGGAATATCATTTTGTTTCTGCAAGACTGTGTGTGTGTGCGTGTGTGTGTGTGACCTACTTTTCCATCACAGTCTATAACAGTCATCATGTAAAATGTACAAATACAGTATAAAAGATTCAGTTTCATTTGACTGCAGGCTATATGAAGCAGCTAAAACCAGAAGTAGTAACAATTTACACAGTTGTTTCTACTGCAATTGAGTGGCTTACTTGGGCACTTAAGGAATTTTTAAATTAGAAAAGATTTTACTTTTATTTAACGAAGATTTTAATAGAACGTCTCTACAAATATTACTGCCATTCCATAATTATTTTCTTGTGTGTAAATTAAATCATGATATGATTACATATCCACTCCTTCAGCTCATTTCTCACATGGAATACCTAACATTTCTGGCTTCATCTATCTGTTAAATGTTAATGGCTTTAGGTATCAATTAATTAATGACCTTTGTGTGCACGAGGGATGCACCCCCACCCCTCTTCTCACAGTGAATTTACCTGATACATTGTTCATTAATGTCATTATTTAATAAATTTAATGGAGAATTCTGCTGCCTGTGTTACACAGTTTGACAGTACCGACACATTACTAAAATAAACAAAGTTTGGTTGTGGCTGTCACTTATGGTACATTCTCAAATAAACGCTGTGGATAAATCAACGATCATTACTAATTGTAAATCACTAGTTAGTTAGTAAATCACATCAGCTATCAGATGTAACAATTTATTTAGATTAGCTAGCCAGTTAGCTAGCGTTTCACTAAAAATGGCTATTTTAAGATATGACTATGTACATACTATATGTTGCTTTAATCCTTTAACTATCTTCAAAATGTGAAAATCTTTTCTTTTCTAACATAGACGAGCTAGCACATAGCATATTGCACATTGCTCAACTGTTATTGGAGCATGGAGCAAAAATGGGCGGGACCTTTGCACTGCTAGCTTACTATTATTATTATATTAGCTTATAGCTGACCTATTTGTCATATCAGTTTTGTCATTTAACTTCATAATTTGCCTGCCAATCAAGTTCACTTTTGTACACTTTTATATTTTGCGTCGATTACATTCAAAGATGTGTAAGCAGTGTGCCATCTCAAAGAATCAAACCCACAGAGAAATAGCAGATAGCAGAAGCAGAAGTGAAGCTCCAACTGTTGCAATTAAATGCGTGTTAACTCCAGACAACCAATAAGAAACTCATGTTTTATCTCACCGAAGCTGTTCCTATCGCTGGGCCCCGCTACAGCTGGCTCCCCGTGCTCTCCTCTCCTGGCTTCCTTCCACCTCCCCGTCCTTCTCTCTCCTCCTGCCCCGCCCACCTCCTGGCCCTCCGGGGTCTGGCCAGAATCAGGTACCGACTCAAAGGCGCTCTCCTCATCTTCTTCTTCATCCTGCGAGGAGAACACTGTGCTGCCGGAGAGTCTGTTGCTGTCCACTGAGGAGAGGCGGGTGTGGCTGCAGAAACGGTTCCTCCCTTCGTAGCCCGAGTTGCTGTAGCATGACGTGCTGTAGCAGGAAGTGCTGTAGCAGGAGGTGCTGTAGCAGGAGGTGTCGCAAAACTCGCACTCGTTCTCACCTGGAGGCCTGTGAGTGTTCCCGCCAAGTCTCCTACCTCCTCCATTACTGGAATCCCCCTCCTCGCTCTCCAGGCAGGAGGGGGAGATCCTCCTGACTGAGTGTCCTCCTCCTACTCCCTCACCTTCCAGGAGCTGGTTCAGCTCCGAGAGGCGTTCAATAGAGAGGCTGCGGGGTAGGGAGCGACGGCAGCAGGGGCCTGGACACTCTGGGACCTGAAGGAATGCACAGAAAAATATTTTGTTTCAAAGAGCAGTAAGTGAGGCATTTGACTGCAAACACTCGTTGGCCAAACATGGTGGCATTCCCAAACCAGAAACGTAAAACAAATATAATTTTACTTCTATGACATTACTCATTTGCTCACTAAGGTAATTAGAATTCTAGAGAAGAAGAAACAATACTTTAACTGTGTTACAACTAGATACTGACGTTGACGTTACTGTACATAGAACAGTTTTTTTCCAGTAGATGCATTTGTACTTGCACTCTTGTAGAAAATACTACATTCCAGAGGTAGGAACAAGTCATTGTTAAGTAAGTTAAGGGCTGTCCACACTAAGAACAATGACCCTTCTTTAACTGAATCTGTTTTAACTTTTTCTGTGATTGCTTAGTATGGTAACCTCAATATAAGGGATAAAAACCACCTGAACCACATATGGCATCAGGCGTCGACTTGCCAGGAATGAAGTGTTAATGTTAGTTGTTTTAGAAAATGAAGAGAAATGAATTGATTCATACGGAACATTCACATGGTAAAGAAAATCTGCTGTTTTTCTGAAATAACGACTTATGTCATAATTATGAGATACATTTTCATGCCAAAAAACGAATTATTAATAATTATGACATTCAGAAAAACAGAGCAGATTCTTTTTTTTTTTCAAGTCAATGCAATATGCTTCCATAGATTTGTGGCACTTTTTGCTTTGAATTAATCTATGGAAAGTCCAAATCGAGTTGCAAGAGTACGATTTAATTAATTTAATTTGTTTCATTTTGTCAAGTTGAGTCTAAAGTCATCAAAATTGTGACTCATGTCCAAACCTCCACTGCTTTTACTTAAACTTATAAAGTAGCTTAAGTAAATAGCTACTCTGCCCTCATCTGGCAGTACCAGAGAGGGAGACTGGGTTGTATCCTCCTCTTCCTCATCCTCTTGGCCCTCCTCCTCTTTGGAGGTTTTAAGTGTTGGTGATGTGGATGTGGTATCTTGAGTGATAGTTGTGTTCTCTCCCTCCCCAGTCTCCTCCTCGTCCTCCTGGCTGGGAGCTCTGTGTTGGGCCGATGGCAGGCTGTGGAGGAGGTGGTGGATCCGGATGTAGTGGGATCGGGGCGTCTCCGGTTCACCGCAGGCCGAAGCGATCACTGTTTCCAGCTCTGACACCGGAAGGGAGCAGGGGCGGTTTTTGCGGCGTAAGGGGGCGTGGGAGTTGTAGTTTGAGAAGATTGATTGGCAGGTGCAGGGGGCACAACTTCTTTCTCCTCCCTCTGTCACCTCCAGTGGGGCCCCCACCGGTGGCTCTACAGGGGCCTCCTGGGATGTGATGTTTCCCTCCGTGGGGGCCTCCACAGTAGCAACCTCGTTGTTTGCTGACACAGGATTGTCAGAGTCTGGCTTTGGCTGCGTTTCCTCCCCAATCTCATTTTCTTCTACTGTCACCTCCTCCTCAGCTTGTGGTGCACACTCTACTCTCTGCTCCTCCTCTTCTTCCACCTGCGGCCTCTCCTCCCTTCCTCCCTCCTCTCCCTCCGTTCCACTGTTCCCCTCCTGCTGTTCAGCCTCCTCCTGCTCCAGCCGGGGCTCTGTCGACGGGGGCTCCTCCCTCACTGTGCTCTCCTCCTCCACCACAGTTCCTTGATCTGCCTCTGGCGTTGCCTCAGACTCCTCCTTCTCTGCAGGTTGGACCTCCTCCAGGGCAGGGCCTTCCACCGTGGAGACTTCCGCCACGGAGGCTTCCGCTGTGGAGGCCATTAGCGCAGAGGTCTCGGGGTCAGGGGGGGCATCCAGGGGTAGGTCAGGCGTGTCCGGTCCCACGCTTAGTGTGTCATCATCAGGCGCATCACCAGGAGCATCAGCAGCGTGGTTGCCATTTGCTGCATTTTCCCCCTCAGGACAGGCTGGCTCTATAACCAAAGAGACCTCCTCATCATCTAAGAAAAGAATATTAATAATTAATTACTAATCCATGTGCATGAACTACAGATTTGTCCTTTTGAATTAATAATTACTTCAGTAACTTCACATTGAGTAGACAGACTGTTTTGAGTTTGGGGCCATGAACAAATGAGTTGCTTAGATTCATTTCATTTTTGATGTGATACTTGGATATACTAATTTTGCTTGTAAAAATATTATATAATCGTTGACTAACTAGGGATGTCCTGATCAAGGTTTTTTAGGCCAAAATTTTTTGTAATTTAAAATAACAAGCACTTTTAGTGGCTGTACTTTGACAGGCCCTTTTGCCCTCAAGGATTACATTGCAGCCATTACAGATTGTTTTGTGGCTGCCGGCTGAGGTGATCTACTGGACAAATTTCAAAACTTTTTGTACCTATCAAAACAAAGAATCTGACTTGGGTTTGTACTCAATATATGTGATACCAATCAGCTAAAAAATCGATCTTTGAATTCAGATTGCGACATCCCTATGTGTGTGCACAATTTCTTGATTTTGGGGGCAAATTAGTAATTTACAATTGTGGATCATTCATGTGAAAGCACAATCCATGAATTCCAAACACCAGCTGCTGGGCACTGTAGCAAGAACCTGAATGAAAAATGAGAAACCTGCCACCACACTCTGCTTCTTATCTTGTTTATATTGAATGGTCAGAATAAACATGAGTTTCCTATAGAGAAACAAATAACTTGAGAGAAAGATAAAGACTTTTAAGGCCAAGGGCAGACAGCAGGACTGATAAAGTGTCTGTCCACGCTGCTAAATGGCCTGATGCCTCATGTACCTGGGTGAATGGAAGAGGTCAGCTCAAAGCGGAACTGCAGCTGGCCGCAGACGTGATCTGTCGGCAACCTGCGACCCAGCGAGTAACTCACTACTCGATCCCTGCGGACAAAAGACAGAGAGAAAACAGTGTGTAGGTTAGAAGACAAGAAGGAAATGGTCAGAATCAAAAAGGCAGAAGTTGATATGATAAATAAGAGCCTGCACTAAAGGGAATGCAGGCTGGCTGTACAGATAGCTAATGATATCACAGCTAAAATCAGATGGTCGCATTAGATTTAAACTTACTACAGCCACCCACATCCTTCATCTAATCCACTGTCCATGTGGGCTTGTGTATGTGGGGAAACTTGAACAGACTTGAATCATCCAACACAAGAGTAATGTTGGGACTGACAGTGGCAGTCCCACTACACTGTGTGTGGTGTGTGTTTTACCCGATGGCATGTTTTTCCAGCAGCCTTTGGACTGGGACGGAGAGCTTCCCCAGGAAGCGCTTGATGATTGGCCGACTCTTGGCAAACTTATCCTTCACCTCAATCTCAAGGACGTCGGTGGGCAGAGACACAAAGTTAAACCTCTAGACGAACAGACAGACAGGGAAGGAGCATCGTAAGGATTACCAGCTCAGTGTCATTGGATGATGTATATGTGATTTGTGTCTATGCCCTACAGTTAGACCATGATATCTGTTTGCCAGTACACAGGGCTCATATTAGCCTTTAATAGGGTTAGGGTTAGGGTGCAAAGAAACAAACTCTGCTCATACATCATCCTGCACGGTGGAACAACACTGACTTGACTGGTGACTGTAACCAGAAGCACAATCCTTTCAAAACTAAACCGAGATTGTTACTTGGTGTCTTACAAGACACTATGATGCAACCAAATACAAAACTGTAAAAAATCCTGTCTTCATGCAACGTATAATGATCAGTTTCTGATCATATTGTTATGAAGAACAAAAATGTCTTCCTCTTTCTATATCTGTTCAGTTGGAAACCACAAAATATTTCTTTTGCTTATTTATTCTCACTGAGTGCAGAATGTGTACATAGAACTCCACATCTCTCTTCTTACTGCCAACTGATGGTCTCTTTTATTGAAGCTATTTATTTATTATGCTGAATTAAAATATCCTTTTAGCTTTGTACCTGCTTAATTTAGGTTTTTTTTTTCCTCCAAGCCAATTAGGCATGTATGTAGTTTCAGTTAAATTATCTCCCTCTCCAGCTCCCTGACTCCCCTCACTCTCTGTCTCTCTTGGCGGGGATATGAACGCTGTCCAAGCTCCTTAAACAGCGCTTCAGAGCAAGGAACTGTACAAATCCTCCAAAGCATTTTCCACTCCTACCGAAATATAATTCAGAGGGAAACACAGAGCGCAGCTTAAAGCCCTTTGAGACATGCTTCTAAATTGGCATCCAAATTCTTAAAGCACAAATGAATATTATAAGCCCACTCTTGACCCAGGGGTTTTAGCCAACTATAGACCAATTTCTAACCTCCCTTTC